>LOEQ01006654.1:30089-45765 GCA_001685075.1 Bramus lutescens | reverse complement strand
ATACAATAAAGGAACTTCTGGAGGCATTACCATCCCTGACTTTAAACTCTGTTAATAGTGTTCTAAAATGAAAATGTTCTCTTTAAAATGCATAGGTTTGATTAGGCAATATAGCCACACTTTTGCCTTTAATGGTTAAAATATGAATATAAACTAATATAAACAAAAACTAAAACAAAATAAAGCCAGAGCTAAGATCTTTTGAGGTAAGAGTGTTGATTTCTGGCTAAGAAAAATGATACCTGTTTTGATCTCTTGCCATATTCTCTATTGTGACTTTGAAAGTCTTCAACTTCGTGTGGACAGTGATGAGAAATACGGGCTAGCTCTCTCTGAATCTTATTTTATACTCAATCAGCTTGTTGAAACATGGCATGCTGAGCTAACACGATAAGCTCCTCATGCCCAGCCTGCAGCATAATTAAAATTATATACATGGTTAAGGTTGCTGGCTCTGTGTTGTTAGATCCCTACCTTGTTCTTGGTAGAGGCAGAAATGAATAGCTTTGTAACCGTGAGAACTACACCATTCATCTCCAGCTTCCGAGGATGTCCTTTGAGATGAAGTTAAACCAGATTAACAAAGAAAGGAAATTTTCATAGGGTGTTTGTAGTTATCTAATGCTGCTTTTCTATGGTATTTAACTCTTTCCTGAGCTCCAGGCTAAAGATAATTGTCTTTTGTGTACAGTGAAAATCCAACATGCAGTTGTATTCTTAGAAGATTATGTCAACACCTGTAAATCATATAGAATTTGGAAAAGATAAGAATTACGATCAAGCACCTGAAAAGAAAGTAGACGGGATGCGACATTTAGTTAAACAAATCAGGTTCTTTTTCCACATTGTGTGTGCATCTCTGTGTTGAGGTGTGGAACACTGGACTGTTTGCTGGGCCATGTCTTTCTCTCCTTTTCCTTATTTCTTAGGTTTGACTTGAACATCCTAAGACCACTTGTGTGGAGCTATGCAAACCGAGGGCCTGTTCTTCTTTCAGGAGCTAACATTTCAGACATCTGTCATTTTGAGCAAAAAATGGTATTTCTGCTTTTTCTTCTATCCCTTGGATTTTTTTATGTACTCTGAGGCATTTTGTTTAACTGTCAAACTCTCTATTGAAGATAAGGGGATTTGGAAATGAATTTAGATTGAGATTATGCCTGAGGAACTCCTGGCAGGTAGACCTCATAAGTGAATAAGCAAATGTTGAGTTATTCTCTCTCTCTCTCTCTCTCTCTCTCTCTCTCTGTAGCACTATACTTTAGAAAAGTCAGATTGTAAATGTGGTGTATGAGAACTCTCCAGTAGCTTATTTAACTAGACTTCCCAATGTGATAGACCAAATGAAAGTGTGCAAGTAACCATCCACAGCCTCTCTTGACTTCTGTCACCTTTCTATAAGATGCATCCCCACTGTTCCTACAGAGGAGCTCCTTGAGGACTTTCAATTTGAACTCCCAGTTCATGAGTCACTAGTTGCTCAGATGAACTTTAAAATCTTATTAAACCTCAGTTTACCTTTTTAATAGTTTGACTGCTTAATAACTAATGAGGTATAAACTATACAATGACCATTTGCCAAAGCTAATATTATCAACCCAAACTGTCCATTCCTGTTTGGTAATGAGACAAATGTATCTAAAGGTATGTTTTGCTTTTTGGGCCTAATGTATACGTATTATATGAGAAATATGTATATATAAATTATATTACATATAGTAACAGATTTTATCTAAATCTCATAGAAGAGAAGATTACAATTTAAAATCTAGACTTTCTTAAGCCATTAGCCACAAATATAAGTTTACCTATTGACCTGACAATCTCAGCAAATTTAGTTTTCAGTTTCAGGATCAATTCCAAGAAAGAAAATTTATAAACTAGGGAATGCTCATTCTAAGAGAAAAGCCATAGTTGTGCTGGAGAGATTGCTCAAAGGTTCAGAGAGATTTCTAGATAATCCTGAGGACTAGAGATTGTAACCCAGCCCTTATTTACAAGATAGGCTGACTTCTTAGCACACACACACACACACACACACACACAGAGAGAGAGAGAGAGAGAGAGAGANACACACACACACACACACACACACACACACAGAGAGAGAGAGAGAGAGAAACACTATACATAGGCTTACACATTTAAAAAGTAACAAAATAAAAGTATGGAGGGTTTTTCTGGCTATTCTACTGTCTAAGTAACTGGATATTCATAGCACTTTAAAGATTTTATTAAAAATTAGAAAGTGCTTAGATTTTATTGTACACGGTGGAAATGAATCTTCTAAAAACTTGTATATTTTCATCTGGAAATTGAGCTGTTTCAGAGACCATTTGTTTATGTACTATCCAGTAACAAAATTACTATTCTTTCATCAACAGTCCTTTTCCCCTCTGTTGACAGCAGGCCTGTGGTGGCTACTGAACGGTGGCCTGCTAGAAAATGAAAGGCAAGAGAATGTGTTAAGGCTATAAGTAAGAAGTGTGATGAACAGTTTGAGTAACCCAACTGTTACCTGAATGCCTGAAGCTATATTACAGTAGAAAAATGTCAAGCTGTATGATTATCCAAAAGAGAGGAAAAATGTAATAGAGACTGTCGTCTAAGCCAAAAAATATTTGAGTGATTGTGAGCTCAGGAGCCCCGTTAGGCTTTGGGGTACATGTTTAATATCAATCATAGAACAGATGAAGAAACCTGAGCCCATGGGAACCAGTACATTGCTGAAAGCCTCAGGGTGACTTATGGCAAGCCTGAGTCTTTATAAATTTAGTCTTTTTCATTCTTAAATGAGTATCCTTTTTAAATTTAAAGTAAACTTGGCACATTTTTTTCCAGACTTAGTAAAAACAAAAATGCCATTTGTGCGCACACAGGCACGCACGCACACATACACACACACACACACACACACACACACACACACACATATAGAGGAAAGCAAACAAAACCTCAAACAAAATCCTTCCAAACAAACACAAAACCCCGAAACAACCTAAACTGCTGGAGGTGGCATGAGCTGTAGTAGAAGTGGAATGAAATTGAGCTCTGAAATTTGGGAGATGACAGAAAGACAATTAGTGTTATCCACCGTATGGGCAAAGATAAAATCTACAGCAATAAACAGAGGCTGACTCCTCTCTCGGAGTAATAAAGAGCAAGGCGTTAGAAACAGAAAAGCTGGAGGGGTGAAAGCATGCTCATTTCCTATAAGTGGTTTTCCTGTGATAGAAAACACATGCGACTTGCCTTTCCTACAGAGACAGAGAGAACACAGGGGAAGATGGAGAGAGAAAAACCTGATTGGTCTAGCAACTCCTGGCTAGAGAAGAATGGCTGTCTCCTTGTGAGATGTAATAAGCAATGGCAAGCAAGCTGCCTCTGTGTAGGCAGAGTTGTCGATAGTTAGAGTGCTTATCTTCATCAATCACTGTTGTTGACAAGCAAACACCTTTTGATGACTACTAACCAATTCCAAAGAGAAACAGAGAGAGCCATAAATTTTTAAAAAGCCAGATAGTGAATCATCCCAGAATATGACTAGAGCTCATATTTCTTTGTGGTTTGGTTACTCGTATACATACATACTTGTTTAAAAAGAAACACATCCATAGGCATAGACACACAAACACATGCGGAAATCATGACTAACATTCAATGACATGGAAATTGAGCATGAATATGTTACCTTATTCTTCTTCCTTTCCCAGTATTTCCTATGGACTTTTCATTTCTTTGCCACAGAGTATATAGATGCTAAGTCTGTATACAAGGACACTGAAACATTGATCACTTTATTTCTTAAAGTGTCTGGATTTCACAGATTCTTATCATGTAAAATCTATTAGCAACCATTGATTATTTTCTGTACATCAGGACCAGAAATAGGGGTTGGCTCGTATTACCATGTTTCATTGTTCATCACATTTTATAGTGTGGTGCATTATTCTCCTTTTGGAAATGAGATGCATATTTACCCTATCCTCTGACTCTGGCTTCCTTTTTCCAAAGCCTTTTTATCCTCCCTGCTACCTCTGCTACTTGTATGGGCATGCTGATACTCAATGAATGCCCAGATAATTACCAACAGTGAGCCTGAAGGAGTCCACATCCCATGGTTCACTCTTAAATGCCATTTCTTTTTATTTGTCTTTCTGAAACGTTGAACCATCTGGAGTCATTCTTAGCTGAGTTCTATATTTGTGTTAATGTTGCATCATTATTCATAAATAGCCTCTAACATGGTGTCTTTTTATGTAAACATGGGGTCTAAATACTAGAGCCTGAATCAGGAATTACCATAGAGGCCTGTAGACTACCTTGAAAGAGGTAACTAGAAAGCTGCAATCGAATTTACCTTCATCATTGAATTGCCAAGTTGCACCTGATGCTTTATTGAGCATCTCTTAGTAATATGTCTATCTTAGTATAGACATATCTTAGTATATGTCTTAGTAATATATCTCTTGCCTCTTCCCATTATAGCCTAGAGCTTTAATCTTAGCCAGCAGGTTGTGGCTGCCCCGGTTCTCTGAGTGCACGTACACTCCCATTCTGATGCCCATAGCCTATTTTTTCCACTGCTCCTCTCTGTATCTGCCTAGCAACCATCTGCTCACCATTCCACAACAACGCAACTGTCTGTACCAGCCCACACAAGTCTTTTTACCACTCCAGACACACCAACTTTGTCTACCTTTGAGGTCTCACAGTACTGTGCACAGCTTAGAACTGTCACTTCATGGACATCACTTTGCTTACGTGTCTATACATTGGAACCCTTCCCAACTTGGGGACATATAGTAATTCTCTTGTTTTCACTGACCAGTACCAGGTCAGATACAGAGAAGTTAATTCACTTATTAAATCAATTGTTAAACGCAAGTTTAATGTCTTGAAACTGGACCACAGGATCCATCTTTAAAGACAAATATAGATTTCTTAGTATAAGGGAAATTATTCCAAATTCATTAAAAGTGAAATTTTGGCAAAAACACTGTGTTGGGTTAGTTATGAATAATGATGCAACACTTATAAGCTTCAAGCTGATCCTTTAAAGAGAACAGGGACGACTCCGAAAAATAAAACAAAATAAAAAACCTAACAGCTTTGCCAGCCTGGGTGGCAGTATTGCACAGGGCAGTGACCGAGAGCTCCAGGATCCGTTGAACTTACTCTCCTAGTAATTAGCTTTTGGTCCTGGGGCCGTTTCTTGGAGGCCCCATTATTAATGGTAAGAGCTATAATGGCATTCAATGGAGAGGAAAATGAGCCGCAGCATCGCTCCCGACCGTGTGCTCTCTATCCTGGCATTTAAATAGGCACCCAAGTCCGCTGATGCTCGTAATAGCTCTCGGGTCTCACAGCATGGACTCTTCATTGATCATTTGGACTTGTAACAATAGAAACATCACCTTCTCCGGCCTCTTGGTCACTTCTCTGACCTTTCTGATTTGTCAAAGGGAATTGCTTCTTTTGTGAAATGCTTGAGGTGACAGGACAGGACTGGGGTTTGAGTAAACTCAATGAATCTTTGGTAATTTCCAGGGTTTTGATGGAGGGGTTTGTGGCAGCTGGTGGAGAACCCTATTTGAAATGAATTCAGAGCCTTTTACTTCACTCCAGGGAAGATCAGATTATTAGGGGCTGAGGATCCCTTCTGCTGATGCCACAAGGATCAGCTATTCAGTTCAGTCTTGGAGGAGTTAAACTGCCCCTCATATAGTTGATTGAGATGGGTAACAGGCATTTGTGTGTTTGCCGATGGATACCTACAGAAGTAAAAACAGCAGGATGAATATTATAAAAATATTAATCCTTGTTGGGAGTGGACTCTGCTTCATTTTACTTTCAGTTGTTACATACATCCTTGGTGTGTGTGTGTGTGTGTGTGTGTGTTTGTGTGTGTGTGTGTGTGTGTGTGTGTGCATGCTGTATGTAATTATGTGGCTGTGTGCACATGCATATGCCGGTATGAGTGTGTGCGTGCGTGTGCCTGTGCCTAAGGTTAATATTGGCTGCCTTCCTTCCTCTGCTGTTCTTTACCATGTTAACTGACATGGGGTCTCTTGCTGAATCTGGAGCTCATTGATTCAGCTAGCTTTGTTGGACAGTGAGTTGCAAAGATCCATCTATTCCAATATTTCCCTGTGCTAGAATTGCAGAAATGTTTTTCCAAACATAACTTGTGTTTTTTTTTTGGTTGTTTTGAGAGGGAGTCTCACTGTGTAGTTCTGCTTCTTCTTCTCACTATGCACTCACTGTGTAGACCAGGCTGACCTTGAACTCACAGAAATCGATCTGCCTATACCACCAAATGCTGGGATTAAAGGTATGAGCCACTAAGGAACCAGGCATAACTTTTTATGTGTGCCCTGGGGCTTCAAACTTAAGTCTTTATGCTTGTATAGAAAGCACTTTATTGTTTGAGGCAAATTTCAGCCCCACATAAATATTTTAATTCCTACAAAAATTATCTTCAGAAGATAGGGTTTGTAGGACCTAGTTCTGAGTGGAAATATAAACTTGTTCAAAGAACAGAGTAGAAGCTTTCCCCAGCCTTTTATAATTTCGTTCTCAATCTGTAAAACACGAGGCAAGTAAAGACACTCAGAGTCACTTGAGCTCCAAATTCATAGCTCTATGTAAAGGGATGAAGAACTAGGTGGCCAGGACCCTTTGAGAGCTAAGACACAAATCATTGCTTCATTCCCACTGTACCACTGAGCTTCACTTGCAGGCATACAGTCAATCACAAAATTCTTTAAAATCCCAAGGCAGCAACTACAAAATACCGATCCTCCAAATGCTGTGACCCTGGAAAACACAAGTTTCATGCCTTTGAAGCCCACACTTATTCTCTGAATCTTAAAAGCAAAGAAATGATGCATCCCAAAGACTACGGTGGGTTTTTGTGACACATTAGTCTATTATGTAATCACTGAAACATAATATGCCTATTTTATATTATTGGCTTCTGCATTCATTATCCTTTCAATACCGTATTTCAGAAATTCCTAATTACTTATGCATGGCTTCTGACATGGCTAAAAATAAATGTTGGATCTTATAAACTGTTTCCCCCACAAAATGTTACACAATGACCTACAACAGCCTACCTATCTCATTTTCCTATCAAGTGAAAATATGTTTTATTTCTGGCTGCCATTTTTGAATGGTCTGAAGTCTATGACTAGACTAATTTCATCACCAAAGATCAGTTCTCCCTGTATGATCTTAATATGCACCGGTAATCACATCATGAAGCCCCCACTTCTCCTCCTGACAGACCAGTTTCCCCTGGTGTCAAGCATGAATGGAAAGCCAAGTTCCTCCTTCATTTTCACTGAACCTCAACGTTCAGCGCTTTAATTACCATTTGATTCTCTGGTGGGTCAATGGCAATGAGAAGGCTGAATTTGAACATTATCATACTAATGTACCGTTGCCTCAGACATCCTCTGGGATAAGGAGGGGTAAAGTAACATTTAAGGAATAATTGTCCTTTTACCGTCTCACCACTTCTAGCAGAGGGCTATAAGAACCTCATCATTTCTGATTTACTTTGTTATATCACCTTCACCTAATTTAAAGGTAAGTCCAGTGACTTCCCTTCAAATAGAACAGAAGAAGGAAAAACTAGTGCTATGTAGCTGATTTAAACAAAAGCCATATGCTCTCCCACACCGTTTGCAACAGAATACAATCAAGATCATTTTCTGTCAATCAGCGGAAGAGACACATGGGCTGAAGGCACAATGACTGCCATTCCTATGGGTAAGCAGGCTGTGCCAATTTTCAATGTCTTGCTGGAATGGATAATTTATTTGGTCTTCTGCTAAGCAGCTGTACTGGTTTGCCATGGCCTTGCCTCCATTCTGATTTGGGACTCTGCAGTAGGAGCTGTCATGCTGAGCTATTTGACTATCTTAGCTTCATGGCCAGTTCTTACTCAAAACAATGTCAGAAGAAAATTACAACATCCCTTTAGGGAGCTAGCCCTTATCTATCATTTTTATTCCTGGAAGAGCTTTTCCTTACACTTACAAGTATACTTTGCTCTGTGTAACAGCACACTTGGTTGTGCTTGATTTTGTTTGCTACCACCCTTGAAGGCGAGCATTCAGTCTCCCTGCAATGTGGTAATGCCCTTCAGTTCAAAATGATTTGTGTCAAAGAACAGGTTCACTTGGACCCTCTGAACCCAGCGTCAGTTCGTGCCACATTTACCTGCAGGTAGCAAATGCTTATTGATGGGGATTTCATCACATGCTTATGTGATTACATATTGGTTTAGCTTTCCTTTCTGAACCATCACTCAGTTTACAGTTCAATTATGATCGATCTAAGTGCTGCCAGTGAATAATTCTATTGATGCTAAAATACACGTAGGGAATGCAGGCTGGCTTTCACACTCATACCCTTTCTTATAAAGAATGTTCTTTAGCTGGAAACAATGGTGGCCTTCAATGTTCATCTTACACTGGGAGCCGCTGGCTCTGAATAAACTTCATCTCTGTGTATTTCCATTAAGACTTGAGGAGTCTATTTAGTGGTTAGCTAACTCTTTATACAAATGATCAGATACTAAGTACTGTAGTGGCCTCTGTCACTCCTAGTTTGTTCTGCCACTATATTCAAAGATCTATAATAGACAACATATAAACTCATGACAAAGGCTGGCTTCCAACAAAACTTGATTTACAAATATAGGCAATCAGTTTGGAGCCAAGGACCTTAGCTTTCTGATCCTTGTGCTTGAAGCATAGGAGATGCACAGATGTGGAAATGGTGTTTGGGAAGTAGATTGCCCAGAATTCCAAACTCTAAAACATATGGGAGTTTGAAGAACTATTTACCAAAGGTGATTTTCATTCTCTTCCTAGGAATGCAATGCTGAATGTGACCACACTGGAGTATTAACACATAAATGAGTAGAGATGATGGCAAATGACAATACATAAAGTTAAATGGGGTAAAATAAATACTTGGAGATGGGCAGAAGTAAGAATTTATGAAGGAAAGTCCTAGAAGCCTTTCTGAGAAAAATGGCACTTAAGTTTAGACATTTGATGCATGCACTGTTGGAAGGATCTTACCTTGAGAAGGATGAGGGGATGGCAGTCACAGGTATTCCTCACAAAGGTTAATAGTTGTGGAAGCATATACTTGATGTGTTGGTGGAACAGGAATACTAACTTGATGGGAAAAGAAAATAGAAAGGCATTTATGGCTACTTTGAACTATTACTAATAAAGGGATCTGTACTGCAAATTTTAAGTGAGCTAAGGAGTTCTTAGTGATTCACAAAATCTATTGTTTTGTTCTTGGTTATTAACTTGAGAAGAAAAATTCACAATTATGTGCAGTGTTTGCAAAGTAAACTTTTCATAAATTCTAATCTATTATTATTGTACTAAAGCAAGTCAATTCTTTGTTGAAGGGCAATTAATATTCCATTTAAATCATACTTTAAAAATGATGAGATTACAATATCAGAAATTATACTCACAGAATTAATAAATCCATGCATCAAGTCCATAGAACTAATCAGTCAGGCAATAGAGTGGATTTAACAATAATTAATGATCTTTAATTGTTGTTTGGCCATTGGTTTTTACTGTGGATATATAGAAGCCCTTACTCAATGTTTTATTGACTACTGTAGATTAGAAAAAAGTCTTCTCCTCAAAAGAATCAACTTGAATTATTTTACAGAGAATACTGCATCTGGTCTGATCTTGTATCATAATTTTCTGAATCCTTGGGAAAAAATTAGTAAAAATACTTTTTTTGGGGGGGTGGGGACTTTGATAACATAAATCCAAAGAGAATTGACTGTTTCTAAATAAAATTCTTTGTGTTGATTTGGATAAAAGGCCAAGTCCTTTTCCTTAATTAAGTGGAATTTGAAAAAAATGTTTCTAAGAGAATTCAGTCCGGGTCGGGGAAGTAAATTAGAGATTCTTCCCTGAAAAGAAGTAGAAAAAGGCAAGATTTCCTAAGTAAATTGGGAGCATGGGGACCATGAGAGAGGGTTGAAGGGGAGGGGAGAGGAAAAGAGGGGAACAGAGAAAAATCTATAGCCCAATAAAATCAATTTTAAAAATTGTTAAAAATGTTACCTTTCTAAGTGATGGTATTTCATGGTGCTTGAGATGATTACTAGGAATTCTGTGTCCAGTTGCATTATAGAATAGTCTAAAACACTACAAACAAATGAACAATTTCAGGTAGCCATAGGGGAGAGCGAGTCTGAATTAATGAAGGAACTATGAGTTTTTAACATTTTTTCCAGATATATATATATATACTAATCCAGTATGTGTGCGTGTGTGTGTGTGTGTGTGTGTGTGTGTGTGTGTGTGGTGCCTCCATCATAATAAATGATCTCAGAGAATATGGAAACCTGAGTTATAATTCCCACCTTATTTGATTAAGGTAAAATATTTCTCCTAAGTTACTTGTGGCATGCTTTAAATATTTTTATATGCAAGTAAGAGCCTCAGCAGACTGTCTTAATGTCTTAATTTGCTTCTCAAACCCATCTTTTATGGAGGCTGTAAAGGAACTTTTCAGTCCAGATTGAGTTAAATTCTGAACTTGCATTTGATTCAGAATTAATAAAGTTTCATTAAAGGTAGAACCCAAAATTTAACATCTCTGCTAACACTATAAACTTTCTAAAGTATAGTTGCCTGGGAGCATAGATACTAAAAGACATATATGTATCATGGTGTTTTAGAGTTCCTATTGCTGTGAAGAGACACCATGACCACAGAAACTCTTACAAAGAAAAGCATTTGATTGGAGCAGACTTGCATTGCAGAGGTTTAGTCTTTTATTTTTTGATGGGAGGCTTGGAGGCATGCAGGAAGACATGGTAGTAGAGAGGTAGCTGAGAGTTCTGCATCTGGATTAGCAGGTAGCAGGAAGAGAGAGCCCACTGGGCCTGTCTTGAGCATTTGAAACCTCAAGGCCCATTCCAGTGACATTCTTCCTTCAACAAGGTCACACCTAGTCTAAAAAGGCCACACCTCCAAATAGTGCCACTCCCTACGAGCTTATGAGGGCCTTTATCATTCAAACCGCCATAGATGGGTACTTTTCCTTTCATTATCTTCGTACAAGGTGTTATGGGGGTTCTTATAACTTAAAAAAATTAAAATCTGAGTAAATATGCCCATTTTTCACTGATGTTCCCTTGTGTATTTAGTATAATACCATAACTTTTTGAAGCATTAAAGATTAGTAGTAATATAGTGTTTATTGATGCTACTTCAATTTTTGGCTTCCATGGGGGCTGTAATATGTATATGTAAGCATGCTGACTCTCCCTCTATGAATCATCAGCAGCAAATATTCTAGTTTTTAATAAATTTATTTATCTACTTATTTTATATCCCAGCTGCATTTTCTTCGCCCAGTCCCTCCTCCCATGCCTCCTCTGTTCCCAACCCCCAACTTACTCCTTTTTTTTCCACTTAAGAAAGGGCAAGTCTCCCATGAGTATCAACAAAACATAGCATATCAAGTTATAGTAAGACCAAGCACCTCCCCATGTATTAAGGTAGGGAAGACGACCCAGTATGAGAAGTAGTGTCCCTGTCCCAAAGGCCTGTAAAAGAGTCTGCCCCTGCTCCCACTGTTAGGAGTCCCATGAGAGGACCAAGTTACACAACTGTAACATACATGGGGAAGACCTAAGTAAGTTCCATGTAGGCTCCCTGGTTGTCGTTTCAATTTCTCTGAGTCTCTATGAGGCCAAAAAGTTGATTCTGTGAATTTTCTTGTGGTGTCCTTGACCGATCTGGTTCCTACAATCCTTTCTCCTCCTCTTCTGCAGGCTTCCCGAACTCTGTCTAATCTTTGGCTGTGTGTCTGCATCTGATTCCATAAGTTGCCAAATGAAGCCTCTTTTGATGACAGTTGGGCTAGGCACCAATCAGGTCACAGGAGATGGCCAGTTTGGGCTACATACCTGCTATTTCTAGGAATCTTAAACTGGAGTCTTCCTTGTACATTCCTGGGATTTTTTTTTTCGCTAGGTCACCTCACTCCAACCCTCCCCCAACCTGATTTCTCATGTTCCCATCTCCAGTACTCACGAAATCTCTTCTATTTCCCAGGGAGATCTGGGTGTCCCCATATGAACCCTTCTTGTTACCCATCTCTTTGGGGGATGAGAATTGTACTATGTTTATCCTTTATTTTACAGCTAATATCCACTTATCAATGAGTACATACCACACTTGCCTTTCTCCATCTGGGTTACTTCACTCAGGATGATTTTTGTTTTTATAGCTCTATCCATTTGCCTTCAAGTTTTCTGGTCATTGTTTTTAACAGCTGAGTAATATTCCATTGTGTAAATGTACCACGTTTTCTGTATCCATCCTCAGTTGAGGAACATCTAGGCTGTTTCCAGGTTCAGGCTATTACAAATAAAGCTGTTATGAACATAGCTGAGCAAGTGTCCTTTTGGTGTGAATGAGCATCCTTTGGGTATATATCCATCAGCGATATTGAGGTAGATTGTTTCCTAGTTTTCTGAGTAACCACCATACTGATTTCCAAGTGGCTGTACAAGTTCACACTCCCACCAGCAATGAAACAGTGTTCCCCTTGCTCCACATGTTCTCCAGCATGAGCTGTCACTTGTGTTTTTAATTTTAGCCATTCTGACAGGTGTAAAATGGAATCTCAGAGCCGTTTTCATTTGCATTTCCCTGGTGGCTAAAGATGTTGAACACCTTTTTATGAGTTTCTTGGCTGTTTGTGTGGTTCTTCTGCTGAGAAATCTCTGTTTAGAACTATACCCCATTTTTAATTGGATTATTTGGGCTGTTGATAAATAGTTTCTTGAGTTCTCTATATATTTTGGAAGTTAGCCCTCTGTAGGATGTGGGGTTGATAAAGATCTTTTTCTTGCTCTAGACTGAAGTTTTGTCCTAATGACGGTCTCCTTTAGCAACAGATATTTTAAAAGTATTGTTTTTGAAATATGTGTCTTTATCATGTCTAGGGCCAAATCTACCAGATTTCTATTGTACATGTCACATTCAACTTCCATATTCTGACAACGAGAAAATGATGCTGCATTTGGCCATCTACAGAAACTTCATTAAATAGCATTAAAAACTTAACAAATATTTAAAATATTTCACATAACTTTAAAGTCAGGAATCACATTTCAAAGGCCACTTGTTGGTATAATATCCATCTATAATGAAAAAGGTAGAAAGAAATACATCTTAGTCTGACATGGAAGTTAAATAAGCTGAGAAAAAATCATGTTTTCCTCCAGAACAGGATGGTAGATAAATAATTTTTTCCACTAACCTATCTGGAAGGCCAAAGTCATATCTTGTCACTTAAGATTACAGTAAAGCTTGCACTTTTCCTTCCAAGCCATAGATTGTAGGTATCAGTTGGAGGAAGCTAGTCATGATTTTCAATGGGTAGGATCCTAACACGTTCATTTAATGAGAATTTTAGTGGAGTTTTCACATCTCCTAGGAAACCTGATGGTTTGGAATGCCAATAGGGGTACAATCACAGTCCAGAAAGATCCACATAATTACCACCACCACATATAGTTGCTTTATGTACAATGGAGCTATCATTGGTGTAGAGGAAGTTGGTCTCTCTTCTCACCCTCTCCTTGGGACCACACACAAAAAAATGTTTGTCGGCCAAAAGTTTCTCTGTTTCCCTTGGCCTTGGTGTGAGAAAACCTTTCAAAACAATTTCTTTTACAAAATTGTTTCAAACTCAAAAACAGGTTAGTTTTGTTTCATGAATCAAAAATAGTTATCAGGCTTTCTAATTACATGTAATTATATCAACCAAACTGTCAATGCTGGATGCTTCTTCGAAGCCTCAGTAAGGTGTTAACACAATTGACTACTCTATTCACTCATTCTTGCTGAGAATCATTCCAGGTTCCAGGTGTGACTACTTATCCCAATATTTTACTTTTAGAGAGGCAGCCATTCATGGGAAACAGCTGTAATTATAGGATTTTGGGTCTTTCATAATTAAACCACCAACCAAGATAGCACGTGCTTGAGAGTTTGCAAGTGGGCTTCATAAGAGTCAAGCTGCAGTTTAATCTCGATTTACCTCTTGATATATGTCTAGGACAAATCCTCCCTGTGCTTTGTTCCCACATGTAGTCTGAGGAACCCAAGTGTTTTTCAGGGTTCTGTTTCTATTTTAATAAATAAATAAATGAACATAATTGATTTCATTATGTTTAATAAATAAATCAATAATAAATGAGATTCAAATAATAAACAAGGAGATTCAAAGCAACATTATATAGAAAAGGACTCTTAGGCTAGAAGAACTTATTTGGAGAGAGCCTTTAAAAAATATTCGATGATTTTTAAACCCTGAGAATGAAGAATCGTTTCCGGAGATGGTTAAGATAATAGAAAGTTTTCCCCAATTCTGAAAAAACAAAGCCAGACATTTGAAGAACTGCAAATTTCAGGCACTATGAATAAAATTAGATGTTGATTTTCTTAGGTAGTCCTTCTAACAACTCTGCCAAAGAAGAACTATGATTCCCCTTCTAGGAGAGGAAACTTAAGTGTATTCAACATTATTCATACGATATTTATTGAGTGCCAGTATTTTTAAGTGCTAACAATGTAAGTATGAACAAGACAGCTTACATTTTACAGAGAAGAGTGAGGCAATTTGCAGATGAATAATGAGTAGCGAGGCTAAGTAACAGGAGTGGAGGGACCAGGTCTAAGAGGGCAGCTGGGACAGCTTTCCCAAAGGAGGGTCCATGGAGCCAAGGGGAGAATGAGAAGTGAAAACTATCCCTGGAGGAAGCCATGCATTCAGAGAGCCATGACAGCATGAAAGTGGGGACAGGCGGCTGTGTTCCTATGACAGGAGACATGTCAACGAGAGAATGAAGAAGGGCGTGCATAGAGGTGTTTGTGAGGGAGTGAGTTAAGAAACTGGGTGAAGACCTGGCAGGTTCTTGTCAATCCAAGCAGAGGGCATGGATTTTATTCTAGGGACACAGGAAGTTTAAAGGAATGTGCTATGTCAGTGAACACTGTGATCCAGCGAGTATATTTTGGCATCCAAAGGGTGGAGGAATGTATTCAAGGCAAGACAGCTGCAGAGGGAAGACAGAAGGAAGACAGAGGCAGTGCAGCTGCTTACCAGGGCTCTGGAACTTCTGAACCCTGTCACCTTGAGTTCCATTTTACTCCATGTCCACTACATAGAGATTGAAAGAAAAGAAAAAACTTTTTTTAGAAAAAATACATATAATTAGGCCTTTCAGTGCCCACTCCTGGAATCCTGACTCTTAGCTTGCCTCTGAGTAGCAGTCCTATACAGATAGTCCTTAAAGTATTGTTTTTGAACTCCTATAAGTAGGTTGCTGGGAGGAGGTACCTGTGTGTGGTGTGTGCATGTTGAACACATATAAGGAGAAGAGAAAGACACTGAAACAGCGTTGCTGATTTTTTCTCTTCCCGTAAGACATGATGTGTCACCACACAACATCACTATAACATCCTAAATAATAGTGTAAAAAGGAGACAAAATTGAGCCACTTTATCCTGTGTGGCTAAATCAAGAATTCAGTTACAGAGAGAGGAGAGAGAGAGAGAGAGAGAGAGAGAGAGAGAGAGAGAGAGAG
>LOEQ01006654.1:0-26143 GCA_001685075.1 Bramus lutescens | reverse complement strand
GAGAGAGAGAGAGAGAGAGAGAGAGAGAGAGAGAGAAAGAGAGAGAGAGAACTGTAATGGCCAAAACGAGCCCATTGAGTTCTAGGGAATGAAGGCCTGGTGATGTTCTAGCTATGGATGTGAGGTGGCTCTGGACAATGGAAGTGTATTAATTTGTTTCCACATTGCTACAGCGAACTATCTGGGGAAAGAGCCATTTAATGAAGGGTTTATTGTGATCCATAGTTCTGGATTAGAGCTCAACATAATGGAGTGGGAGTGGAGGCAGGAGCATGAGAAAGCATCTAGTCATGCTGTATTTGCAGTCAGGAAACAGAGGGAGGTGATGCTAGTCCTTAGTTTCTAGGTTACCCGCTCTCAGAATTGGGATATCCTCAGTTAAAGTGGATCATTCCATCTTGATTAATTAAATCCTGACAGACCTTCACAGGCATGTCCAGAAGCGTAGCTACAGTGTGAGTCTAGATCCTCTGAAGTTGACAATCAAGAGTAAGAAATCTGCTTGTCTCTTCAGAGATGTGAAGGCTTGAGCCTTCTCTTTCTCCCTCCCTTTTTCCTCCCTACCTTTCTTCTCCCCTAGAGCCCTTCCTCCTTTCGGTCCCTCCATCTTTACTTTTCTCCTTTCCTTCATGGTGAAGTTAAACCTAGGGCCTTCCTTTCACGGGCAAAGCATATGCTCTCCCACTGAACAAACCCCCAGACCTGGCTATACAATTCTATCCATCCCCTCCTGTGAAGTTTTACCTCACTTCAGTAAGATCCAGATATTTGGACTAGGTAACATGGCAAGTTACAAGGACATCTTCATTCTCTGCTCCCTTGGCCCAGCCTAAAGCCAGTGTTTCTTGTAAATAGGGCTTGGAAACCTTGGCTCTTGATGCTGGTGAAAGTTCAGATATGACCCATCATTGGTTTTCTCTTTGGGAAAAGGCCCATCACAGTTTCCAGACCTTTGGCATGGTTCTCAGAATGAAAGAGCAGTGTTTTTTATTTTTGGGTTTAAAAAAAAAAACATTCACTTAACCCAGTTCTCAGATCTAATTCATCAGGACAAACACATGAAGGTGTGAGATAGACATTTTTATAATCCTCAATGTTCCTAAATATGAGAACTTCCAGAAAACTTTTATGGTCAGTCTCTGTTAGCGTCAAATTCCAGTGACATTCCCAAAATTATGGCCAGAGAAGAATAAAGGAAACTGATTTTCTCTGAGTGTTAAAAGTTAAGTTCCTCTTTCCTGCCCCATTCATGCTTTGGGCAACACCTGTTAGATGGGTGTACTATACAATTGCTGTGTGGTTGGGCTTCTTCTCTGCCAGAGGCACTTGAGTGGATGGATCCCTGTGGGGAGAGGCTTCAGGGAAGCAGATACTGGGGGCAAGGTGGAAGTGACTTTGCACAAGAGAAAGGAACCCTGCTGGGCTCTAGCTTTGTTCATTCAATAGTTGCCCAGGGAGCACAGATGTGTCAGGGTGAGGAGAAGTGCATGGGAGTTCGAGTTGAATGGGGGGGTGTGGAGGTGACATCTCTTTCATGTAGATTGCTAGTTCTTTCTGGAGACAGATGCTGGATCAACACACCACTGCAGAGTTAGCTAGTTCCCTCTATCAGTGCTAGGAAAGGTTACTGTGAAGGATGACGTATGTGACTAGAAGCCTTCTATTCTGAACAGCCATGCGGGGTCAAGGAAAGTTTTGTAGAACACATGACAGCAAGCAAGCTTTGCTTAGAATGATGGGTGAGAGTTAGGCAAATGGAGAAGGAAAAGGCCTTTAAGGAAGTGAAAGTGAACTTGGCTGAGAGGGAGCCTAGGTGAGACTATAGAGAAAGTAGGGAATGGCTGTAAAAGCTCATAGAAGGGCTTCGTATTTAATTATAAGGCATCTGCATACGTGGCCTTTCACCTTGACCTACCCAAATTCTTCTGTCTTCTTTCTACCCATCCATGTCCTTCACTCATGCCTTCGCTCAAGTCTCACTAATTGCTGAGGCATGTGGAGGAAGGGGAAACTGACAAGCAATAGGAGCAAATTTTGAGACAAACTGTATATTACCAGGAGTTGACTCAGCACGTCTCTGTTTGAATGAGGTAAAGTGAAGATACGGAAAGGATGGACACCGCTTTCCTCCTTGCCAATCTCTCTCTCACTCTGAACCAAGCTGACCAATCTTATCCCTCTAGACACGAATTCCATAGCAGAAGGTCATATCTTAGAATGATGGAGGGTTTGACAAGGACAAAGACAACCATTATGTCGGTGTTACAGAGGCACCCCAGCTGCTTCCTTTTTGAGGCATGCAAGCAGTCTCTAAATGTTCTTATACATTAGTGTGCAATAGGAAACCGAGAATAAAGACTTGTTGTTTGCACACTTTCTCTGTAGGACATGACATGTTGGAGCTTTTCTTGCTTGTATAGCAACTCTGTGCATTGCCCAGGAATGTCACTTTTATAGGGTTCCTTTTCTTTTCTCATAGGATGCTTGAGACAGAACAAAACCTTTGCTTACATGCTGTCTTTGGTGATATTTGTATTCAAAATACCAGTCTTTCTTCTGAGAGATCTATTTGGCTATAAGGAAGTGAGAAAGAGTATCATGAAGATGGCCTAATGGCCATCGTTGTTGTCATTGTCAAAGAGGCACTTATTAATAGTCACATCCTGTTAGTGTCCTTTCTACTTCTGTTGTGTAAAGGGGAATATGAAGTTGCGATCTTTGTCCTATGGGAATGCCAAGTTGTATGACACTCTTGATTTATGAATGGTTAAAAGGGGCGTAAAGGTAGTAAGGACCAAAACCGAGAGCTTAGAACAGTGTACAAATGGGAGGAAGGCACTTTAAGGTGAGAACAAATCTGAGATGTTGCATTAGTAAGGATCGGTTTACATTATACTGTATAAACAAATCAACCCCATCCCTCGGTAGCTCAATTAAATGGAGTTCCTCTTCACCCCATGCTTTGAATTTATCCCAAGATGGATGGATTTTTTTTTGCTTTCTGTTGTCATTATTGAGAGATCCAAGGATGAGGAAGCCTCTCTAGTTAAAGTCTTTTTTATTACCACAGAAGAAGGAAATAAAAATCATTGTGAATGGCTACAAAACCTTTCTGTCCTTAAGCTGTACTTTATTTCCAACTATGTGGTTTAGCCTTGACAAGGCATATGATCATGCTTAACTCCAAGAGTTCAGAGAAGTTCAATACTAATGCATGTCTTAAGTGGGGACTTGAATATCTGTGGAAATGTAAAACATTAATAATATTAATAATGATGATAATAACACTAATTCTAGCTATTGTCATTGATAAACTTCCTAATCAAATGGAAATATAGGAATGAAACAATTACTGTGTTAGTCAGCTTCATGTAACTATAACAGAATTGCAGAGAGAAAATATTTATTTTGTCTCATGATTATTGAGATTCTGTGACAATATTTAGTACTTTTATTGTTTGGGGCCTATGGTGAGAACAGGCTACCATTGTGGGGATGAGAGACAGGGTCAACCACTATATCATTATCCAGAACACATACATGCAGGCAGAGGCAGGTGAATCTCTGTGAATTCAAGGCCAGCCTGGTCTACAGAAGGAATTGCAGGACAACTAGGGCTATACGAGAAATCTGTCATGACAAATCAAAACAAACAAAACGTGCACAGTGAGAGGGGAAAAGGGAGAGAGAGAGAGAGAGAGAGAGAGAGAACCATGAAGAAGATGGGAAAAAAGTGGTGTCCTCAAGTCGCCTGCCCGGGACCACACAGCTGGTGCCTAGCAGTGCTGTTAGTCAAACCCACTTGCTCTGAATGTAAAAAATCTGAGCTTTCCACTGAGGCTCATGTCATGCGGCAGACATCTTTTTGCTTTGAATAGTGTAGAGCTCACAAGCACAGACAGGCATCAGTCCTGACAGAGTCACTTAGCATCTCTGAGAAGCATCTCTCCTTTGCTAGAAACTGCCTCTGGCTCCCCTGCTATTGAGTCAAATGGATTATTTTATGAACTAGTCTCCTAGTCTTTTGGTAGGAAAGGCTTACAGGTGAAAGTAGTTTTAATAAAGCATGGACAGATTTTTTACCAAATTCAATTATAACTTTATTTCAATAGGTATTTTTTAGTGGTTTATATTTTTCTTCCACGTGTGAAACAAATCTTTCTTTTCTATTTTTAGAACATCTGGCCAGAGCATTATTTTGTTTTCTATGGAGGCTAAAACAATGTTCAACACATATTAACATGGACAAATAGTAAAGATGGAATGCTACATTAATCTAGTGGTAGCTTCAGGTTCGGGCTTCTGCTCTTCCTCTCCTGCTCAGTGCCCGTCCTCCCTCAGCAGTGTTTTGACAGACAGAATCCGCACTGGCTATTTTCATCTCTAGTGTTAACCACTTCACTCACCTGGCAGTTGTAGAAAGATTCTATTTTGGTTGACTGGTTGGGTTTTCTTGGTTTGTTTTGTGGCCCTGTGAACCAAACACAGAGTCTTTGGTGTGCCAAGCAAATTGTCCACTGCTCCACCACTGAGCTCCAGTCCCCGCCCTTTATAAATTTTGTAACTCACTGAGGCTGGCCTAGCTGTGTCCTGGGCAGAGCTGCCCTCGCCTCTGAGTAGCTGAGATTCCAGGTCTGGCCACTTCCTGAGTCTGTTTTCCTCATCTGCAATGTACAGATCATGATAGGCCCACTTCTTAAGGTTGGAGCGAGGAATCACTGCCTTTACACTGAGAATTACCTAGAACCCTTGGAACACTCTCTTTTTTTTTGACAAAAGAAATCACAACAATAACAAGTCTACCTTTGGCTTGAAAATCAAAATTTTGTTCAAATTTTACTTGTCAGATTATTTTATTACTCTGAATTATGCTTCCATTTTCTTATTTATTCTGCAAGCATTCAACCCAGTGAGCTCACTTGCCCCATCACCATAGGTTCAGCAATTTATTCCCCTTAATCTTATCCTTTATAATCAATTCCAACTATTGTCCTACAAAGTGATATTTTGGTATGACATCTTTTCAGCTTCAGTGTTTGTTACTGAGATACAATGTAGCTTGATTATTTTGGCTTCAGGCAGAGCAACATTTAATTCACTGATTTATTCCTTTATTCATTTAACACATATTTATTGTGAAACAGAAAGATAATTATAGAGACTCGCAGAGCCAGAAAGAATTTTGAAGTCTTTTAGACCAATCAACCCTCATACTACAGATTTAACCATGAGCATGTAAAGGGATCAGCTGTAGGATCAGTCTATGTGATGGCAGGATGAACTCAATGAGAACAATAAGCAAAGGAGCATTCATTATTTTTTAATCTCTGTTTGATTCTTCCCATTCACCTAGGAGGAGGAAGGAGTCGTTCGTTCCTACAAATCATATCATTGTTTTTTTAGCATATATTCAAATAAGCTGAACTGAAGAGAAAAGATGGTATTTCATCTTCAGGCTGAAGTATGATGGTTATAAGTCTGTGTGGTTGGCCCCATGCTAGAGTTGACATGAGGAACATCTGGAGATCTATGCTCTGACATCTGTAGGCAAGAAGCTTGACCAGTCTTGTAGAAAGACTACACTTGACCAGTGGATCATTTACCTGTGGCTGCCTGGCAAGTCACTCCCAGTTATCCCTTCCAATTCTTGAGGCGAGAGGTCTGGGGTGAAGGTGCTGGGAAACATCACTTACTTCAGAGTCTCTGGTGTGGGTTCTTATCTCTTCCATCTTCAGGGTATATTGCATGGACTTTCCCCAAGAAGACCCAGATGTCAACTCAGCCAGATCTGACACCAATCGCAGACCAGAGTAACAACTCTATCCAAGTCTGTCTTCAAAAGCCAGTGACTTCATTGGCTTAATTATAGAGCATGGGTTAATCCTAGCAACCACATCACCAAAATGTCTCAGCTCATCAGAGATGCCGATGTCCACCCCTAGCTGTACAGATGGAGTCCCTCCTTCAATTAGTCTTCTGCATCCTATACTCATCATCCCAAGATCACAAGACCATGTTCATCTGGGACATATTTGCACAGGGCTGGGAAGGAAGGATAGGAAGGAGAAACTGGAATCTCAGTTGAGGGTCTAAGGATCCTCTCATCTCCTGATTCTATAGGGAATGTTAATTGGCCCACTCTTGAGGGTCTCTTGCAAACAGTCATAGATGCTCTGATGGTATAAGAGGTTATGCAAAAAAGGACAACATTCTACAATAGACATCTGTCAGCATCACTTGATCTCTAGTTGAATCATTCCAGTCTGTGTCCCTCTGGCTATCTCTTCTATGCATGCCTATGCCTCTGTGTTTAACTTATAAGCACACATGTGATTGCCTTTAAGATCTACCTGACTAATCCAAGATAAGCTCCGTCCCTCAAAGACATTAAGCATACTAACATCTTTGGTCTTATAAATTCCTATGCTCATTCTTCTGCCAAAAGAGGTAATCTCCATGGATTCATTGGATTAGGACATTGTTCTGGGATATGTCATTTAGCCCACTTAAACTGCATCCAGGTCCTTGTCCTTGACCTAATTTTTAATGATTGAGTAAGTTATCAGACCTCTCTGGGATTCATATTTGTCATATGTAAAATGAGAAGTAATATCAGATTTACAGAGTTATAAGGAAAACCAAAGATGTAAATATAAGTGCTTGACATACTAAATTTTCAGCACAATGTGCCGCCACAGTTCTAGGACCTCAGAGGATAAAGCAGATTTCAAACAGCTTTACTTTGAAGAAAAGTATACAGTTAACCTGTATTTAGTCAAGAATTTGCTAACATTTGGTGATTTAAATAAAAATGTTCTTGAGCAATTATGAAATAGTTTAGCCTAGTTCATTATTATACATAGGCAGCCATGACATGTCTTATATTCCACTAACCATTATATGTTGGCCTTGCCTCATTTAATAATTTCTCTCTGTGGGAGCTCAGCTCTTGCTTCTGAGCACTAGCACATTTTATCATACATTACTATGCAGTGCCCAAATCTTTAAATAATAATAAGGGATGGTTTGTGTACCAAGCCATTGATGTTTATATCACAGGCCTGGGGAAAAAGTAAGTCTGTTGCAGAGCCCGGCAAGGTAGTCAATGTCTGTAATTCTAGCACTTGGTTTGCAGATGCAGAAGGATTATAGCAAGTTCAATGATTACCTAGATAACACAGTGAGTTCCAGACTAGCTTGGACTATATAGTGATACTCTGTCTCAAAAAATAAAAAAAAACTAAAGTAAACTAAATCAAACAAATTTAAAAAATGGAAATGAGAAGAACAGAATTTATCATCCACTTTTGCAGAATTTCTGCTTGAATTGTTTAAGGATTCATATTCCAGGCTCTTTTATTGAACTATGGTTTATATGTATGAAAGTGGCCATATTCACCCACTAAAACATATTGTTACCACTGTTGTCCATGTTTATGTTACTCTAGTGCCAATTTAATGGTCTTCTCTTGCAATTTGAAGTAACTCTTTCTGAAACAACTAAAGACATGTTGCCAACAATAATAATATGTGCAGCATAAAATCAAAGCATTTTTCAAAATGCAACCTTTTCTCTATCCCTCTATAATCTCATTTGTAGTCACTAATTCTTAGAGTTAAACATTTGTGCATCTTCTTCTTTAATTCTCTTTTTCCTATCTACATAGTTATGCTTCCTGGCTTCTGCTCTTTTTCTGCTTATGAAAATAGCATTGACCTTGAATATGCATCTCTTTTAACTCAGTAGGCTATAGTAAATGTAATGGTAGGTGAGAGAATAGGCATGGTGTAGTCATGGCTATGTTGCTGTCTACGTTTCTTATACCTCATTCTTAGGATCTCTTCATTTATGGATATTTTCTCAGTATTTAATATCTCCCATTTTGTATTTGGATTCTACTATTACTCTGCTTTGATCTTCAGCCCAAAGAGTTTATAAATTATTTTCATAACTTTATATGACTTTTGGATTACTATGAGTTCTTAAAAGATAAATAGTTCACAATAGGGCCTAGATATTCTCAGAGAGTGTGTGCATGTTGGTGTGTCTGGGTGTGACATGTGAGAGAGGGGGAGGCAACCGAAATTGCTCCTAACCAATGAACAGATCCTAAGAATTTTCAGGTAAGTTTGTTATTATAAGATTCGCCGGCTTTTCCTCACACAGCCATTTCACTGCTTTCAAGTAACAACTTCAACAACATCTGCTTCTGCACTCTCAAACATCCTATCTACCCATCATTTCCATTCTTTTACAACATCCCCCTTCCAATGCTCATTCAAAATGACAAAAAAAAAGCTAATATGAATTTAGATGCTGATTGGGTCCTGTCTATGAATGTTTTCCGTATTTGAAATGGCTGGGGAATTAGTGTTCCTCTACCCACAGTAATTTAGAATGAGTGGAATTGGATAAGGGTCATTTCCTCCATCTCCTGGGATTCTAAAAGCTCTGTTCTTTTATACCTGATCTAGCCTGCCAGTTGCAAAACTATACAATATAGTGGAGAAGTGCATACGGTTAACTATGACAATTACAATAAGTTCTTTACAATCTGCTGCTGCTGTGGGATTTAAATACCATCGTGGATGTCAAAAGGACACATATCGTTTCTGTGTTTTCTGCTTACAGATGTTTTTATGATTTGGTTTTGCTCATAAACAGGTGGTTATATGATGAAATCCTTCCACACATTTATTTATTTACTTATCTCCTAACCTGGGTTCTCTGGGGTATCATCAAACATACGCATTGAGTTTCCCCTGAACCACTGTGGTGCAGTGAGGTGAAAGTAAGTTTGCTTCTGGTAAGTGACAGTAGTTGAACTGGGCATAGCTAATTACCAAAGACTCCTTCCCGCTACCTCCATCATCCTTGCCTTACACTTTCTGTTCTTATTAAATCTCCACTTTATTCCATTTGTGCCTTAATAAACCCTGCGCCAAGTTTCCACTCGTCACATGATCTGAAGCATGCTGTGCAGAGGATTGCACACGGACATGGATTGGTATGGTACTGATACATGATGGTGTCATTTCTAACGCTGTAAGTTGAATCCACACAGTGCAAATAATGCCACAGTGCCATTGTTGAAGGAAGCTGGAAAGCAGGTAAGTCTTTCTTCCAGCACGCCTTTCTTCTCTGCAGCTCTTCCCTTTGCCTGAAAGGTAGGTGAGAAGAGGTCCCTGGCCATTGAAACTGTGTATAAGGAGAGCCTTGCCCCCACCCCAAGTGTATCTTGCCTAAACAACATGTTTTTGGGTTAATCACCATCTGGTAAAGCCAACAGCCTTTGGTCCTCCCAATTCTTAACTGTCTGAAAGACTGTTCCCAGCCTGTCATGCCTTATGACTGAATTATAATCCATGAAGCATAGTAAAATCATTAACTTTCGGCATGTCAGGCCTGACTCAAGCTGCATCTTGATCAGAATTTGATGGCCTTTCCCCAGCACTTAAGGGACCAGACCAGCATACTGCTCAAAAAGCACTTTGTTATTCTTCAAGGAACCATTAGCTTTGTGTGGTTGCCTGGACACAGGCTCTGTAAGGGTCTTGGAGAAGAGGAAAGCCTGGAGAAATGAGAGAGTGCCGAGGAACAGACAGGAACCCGAAGGCAAAGCCATTCTCTTCCCAGGAAGGGAGAGTGATGTTCTGCCTCTGGGTGCTGCTCATCCATCCTGAAAATAAGATTCGCTTTTCAGTGTGGGTGATGCTGGATAAAATCCCCTGCTTTACAATTCTGATTACCCTTCCCCCGTTGTTCCTCACTATCGAAAATAATCACATTCTATAAACGTCAGTGGGATACGGTTCGAGGGTAGTTGCGCTTTTGGCAAAGCAGGTGTTAGCTCTGTCAGGTCTCTACAAATAGGAACATCTCTACACACCTTTTACAAAGAAATAAATGTCACTCACCACCCTATGTGTAAAACTGTCAGACGATTTCATAAGGAATTGGGTAGGCTGTCTTCTTCACCAGAGAGAAATCTGCTTCTTGAGATATTTGGGGCCGTTCAGTGAACAAAGGATATTAATAGACTTCCCCCTGCAGCTTTTCTGAGAGCAGACGTCTCATCGTCCAAGATGGAACAGCAGCTAAAGGGTTCCCCTAGGTTCAGCCCCCACAACACAAAGGTGTTATAGTGACTGTGGACAAGGCACATGGGCTTTGGTACACAGTGCTACTTCTGATCTTTCTGTTCCCAACCTCTCTTCTCTTCTTATTCCTCGACTTCAATGCTTACTGAACAACTTAACAGTGTGCAAGAAGTCTTCCTCAGTCACTGCCAAACTAGGACAGAGTCGAGAACTCTGTGTTATGCTCGGAAGACATGGTGGGAGGAGAGCCATGGAAGATGTTTTAGCAAAGTGGTTTCCAGATTTCTTAGAGATTCCATCTCTGATGTTGGATAGACTTGAAACCAAAGGAATGCCAGCCCTCTGGTGGTTAACATGCATAAATACACCAAGCTAGGCTATTTTAGTAAGCAGGAAATGTCTTGCCTGTGGTGAGTTTAGAATAGTGTATTCATTTCAACCTGCCTATGAGATTATCAATGCATATGTTATCAATGCAAACGTTTTCAGGGACAGCAAGAGTAAAGAGGCTTTTACTAAACTTCTGCCGTGGCCCAGTGAGGGACTAATAAAACCCAAGTGACTATTGATTTGTAGGACTAAGAGCTCAAAAGAAATTAGATGGCAAGAACAAGTAAGTCAGTTGGTTCCCAAGTCCCCTCCCTGCTCAGCTCGTCTTCTGGGAAGAGTCACTTGAGGTAGTAGATGAAGATATGCCTTGAAAAATGGGATAGGAAGAAAAGTGAACATTCAGAGTATAAGGGCAGGAGAACAGGGGCAGGTTTTGATTTAGAGATTGGCATCAAGAAAGCATGGCTATATGCTGGTAAATTATGATGTTCACAGAAGGCAAATAGATGAGAAGGTAATTGCATAAATATTTACAGTGCAGTGCTATACATTGAAGCAAGAGGGTATTTAGGTATTTGTTGTGAAGCTAAAGCAATGTAGCCTCTGGACTTTAGAATGAGGCACATATATTGAAACTCCACACCTGACACATCGAGGTGTCCTCAGGAAAGTTACTCAGCCTCCTTTTGACCACTTCTCCTTCTGTTAAATTGAAAGGAGATTTTAAAATGCTGGGCTGGCAGTATGCTTTGATTGTTGCTTGCTGTACAACCATGAAGATCTACGTTTGAGTCCTCAGAATACACATAAACAGTTAGACATGGCATGCCTGTAACTCCAGTGCCAGGGGATAAAGAGAGGAGGCTCTCTGGGGTTGCCCAAGCAGCTATTCTTGCGGAATGGTAAAGCTCCAGGTTGAAGGGATTGCTGAGTCACAAAAACAAAGAACAATAGAAGATAACTGATGTCTATGTCTGATCTATACACACACACACACACACACACACACACACACACACACACACACACGTAGTTTCAGACTCCCAGATATAAGCATTGTCTAGATCCAAGAAGTAGGAGGTGAAAACGGGTGGAGGGGGGCGGGCGTCTAGGATATGCCAAGCCTGTATCTCACCCCAGTGATATCCACCATCTCTAACAGGGTTTCTAAAGCAAATGTATGAATTTGGTGGCTAATGATCAGAAGCTGCTCAAGGACTTCCAGCCTGAACACTGAGTGATTCTTAAAAGGCCTGGATGACCCGCAAAAAGCCAAGCTAGGGAGACAGTAATAGCACAAAAGAACATTTGATGCCCAAAATCGAGTTAAAATTTTGTTCAAGTTGTTCTGTTCTGGATTAAAAAATAAAAATGCCATTGCTATAAGTAATGCAGCTTATCATTGAAATGGCTCTCTCAAGCTGTTTTTCTACAGTTCGTTGAGGAGGAGTGGGGTTGTATTGGGGGGATAGAGAGCAGCAGAGGGGTTGTAACTATTATCCGCAGCCAATACGTCAGCTCTTCAAACTTGCTCTGAGAAAAGAGAACAAAGATCATAGCCTGAGGGTGGAGGGGGGTGGGAACTTACGGGAACAAGAGGTTTTTGAAGTAGAATGAGGGGTGGGAAGGAAGGCTGACAGCAAATATTTCATGAAGATCGGGCCCAAGAACGCCCTGTGCCCAGGCACTGTACCATTCTATGAACACACGCAGAGAAGGAAGGTAGAGCACCAAGCCTAGCAGGGCTTGAAAGGCAGAATGCAATTGTTTCCTTTTAATTAACTCAAACAATGTATGGCAGGTTCTGTTAACATGGCTGGAAAAGATTATAGGCCACCACTATAGGAGAGACAGAGACAGAGAGAAAGAGAGGGGGGAGGGAGAGAGAGAGAGAGAGAGAGAGAGAGAGAGAGAGAGAGANGAGAAGAGAAGAGAAGAGAAGAGAAGAGAAGAGAAGAGAAGAGAAGAGAAGAGAAGAGAGACCTCTTCCAGGGTAGGTAGTCCTTGAAGCCTTCTAGATTCATTTTTTCAGATGAAAGAACAATCTTTAGAGGAAAGACAGAACTTGCCTTAAGTTTGAGAGCTCCTGGTGACAAAGCTCAAATTAGACCTCAGGTCTGATCAATTTCACATTCCCTGGAAGACTGCTGTGTGTGAAGGCATCTATAGTGATTCAAATTAGCCCAGGAGGTAAAACTTACTTTAGTGCATTTGAATGCAGATTCAGACTTGATGTATTCTTGTAAAGAGGTTTGTGTTTTTTTGAAAAGCAAGATGAGAACAAACTCCTACAAGGAAGCTGGTGTCTGAACTCCCCTTCTGTGCTGTAGTGTGTGCTCACTTGTGCAAACACACATGCACATGTCAACGAACAGACAAATAAGTAAATGAATGTAATACAAAAGTTTAGATCAGTGGCTGTTTTTTTTTTCCCAGCCCCTTTCATTTAAATGTTGCGTGTTTTGTAGAAATAAAGGGATAAATATGTGCTTGCTCTGTAGGAGATGGAGTAGGGGGAGCTATCAGGATGGTCGCTAGAGCAAGCAGCCTGGGAGGCCAGTCATACAATCCTGGTGTCACCACCACTGAAGAGAATATGCTCAAATCACAGCTTCTAATTTTTTTATGGACAGAAAGATAAAAAAATTAAACTATTCATGTTATCCAAGATATAGGAAAAGTGAAAAATAATAAAAAAGAAATTCTTCTCTCCTTTTAGTAAGTTTTTGGAATGGGTTAGATGAACAATCCTTAGAAGAGTGTTAATATAGTTGTAGATTTTATTTTGCCTTTTAGTTTGACAATTCCTTCAGATTTTTTTTATTTATTCTCTTTCTGAGCCTAATAGAATTAGTAGATAAATACCATTTTTTAGAATCTTTTGACACCCTGTCAATTGGGAGAAAATCCTTCATGAACCTTTGTTGTGAGATAGTGCCTTCGATGGTATCCTCTACTGAGTTCTTTATCAATGGAAATGAATACTGGGGTACATAAATGGGGACTGAAAAGGACCCTCCACCTAGTGCCATATTTGTCTATATTTCATTTGTGTATGTTAATGGGGGTCAGTGTTCTGGGATATAAATACTGTCATCTGGTCACATTCCAGATTCCAATCTAATGCCACTGAATTAGCTGTTGGGCAGAGATCCACATAAGAGGTTCTTCCAGGCCAGTGCAGTCTTTGGGCATCAGGTCTAGGTGTAGTTCTCCTTAACCCTGTGTGATGAGGTCGTGGGTCATGTGCTCTGCTTCTCATCACTAAATACTCTTAAACCACTAGAGCTTCCATGGGACTAGAACCTCCAAAGCTTTACAGAAGAAGGTAAAAGACAAAAAAAGTGTGCTTGTTCTATAGTGGCTGGCTGGGATCCATTAATTTCCCAGACTATCAGACTGATAGAGCAACAACCTGGCTAGAGCATGAAACCCCAAGAATGTCACTCCTCTGGAAAGGAAAAGGAAAGTGAGGAATAAGAACTCAGAGTGATTCTTAGCCAAACTCTACAGTGAGTGAAGCAGATGCTTAGAAGAAGAACTTAATTTTAGATCTCCATCCCTTTGGTGGAAGCAAACTTATCTTCGAGGATGTCAAGTGATTAAAGTTTTGTTTATTTCAAAAGGCAATGTCTATTTAGCATTTTTATAATTAACGACTATTATAAATTGACGTATTATTACAATTACATTGTCCTAATTGAGTGGGTAAACTCATGTGCTGCCAGATCAGAAGATCTCAGATCCCTGGGACCCACATGGTGGAAACAGAGAACAGACTCCTGTGGGTTCAGCAAGTTGTTTCTTCCATGTGTGCACCATGGCACAGCACATTGCTTCCACCCATGTATATACACATGCACACACATAAGAAAATACTATAAAATAGCAGGAGATTTTAGGTTGTATTCAAAAATGGAGTTAATAATAAAACAGTCCATATGTAGGAAGGTATGGAAGAATAGATTCCTATTAATTACCTTTAAATTAAATTATATTTACATCTAATATCATGGGAAGAAGTAGAGCAGACATAGGAATTTTGCATAAACCTCATCATTGCCTCTAGGCAGAAGATAAGCTCTTTTACTGAATATGTGATATGGTATCTGACAAAAGCAGAATACTTCATCATCACACCCGCCTCTTGTTGATGTTTGAGAGCCTCCACATCCGAATTTATAGTGCCTTCCTTTCACATCTGTCATTGTTAAGATGCCAATACTCTGATTCTGGAAGTCTGGAACTGGTTGCCTGAGTCAGTTTCTGCCCAATGGAGGCAGTTTATCATCTTTGTTGTTGGTGCTGTATGTTATTTAGCATGTTTTGTAATTGCCAGTGATTATAAATTAGCACATTATTGCAATGGCACTGTCCTAATTGCTTATATTGATAGTGTTTCGAGTGGGGAAATACTGGTTGTAAGCCGAGTTTCTATCTGAGAGAGTGTCACCACAATCACTAGGCTGCGAGACAAGCTCTCAGCCCCATGGACACATGCTTACTCTCTGTCTGTCATTCGTAGATATAACTCAGATTCATAAGTTTCCACCTGTGCTCTTTTTCTGCAAAGTTTCTGAGAAATTCTGAGTAATTTAGACAGGTTCTCAGGTCTGATGGAGATGATGCTAATCTGGTTATGCCCTTTAATAGATTAGTTGAGCTCCCTAAACCTGAGTTTAACTTGATATAAATCAAAAACTAAATGAATGTACCTTCCAGGGTTATACCAAACATTAAACAGGATGAGTATATAATATTTTGTTCAGGACCAAGCATATAGTAATTTCTCAATATATATTGATAATTATAGTAATTCTATGTTATATAAAAATGTCACAACATTAAATTAATAAATAATATCATTTCATATTACTAATTATTGCATTTGATTACAGCTACCATATCTATATTTGAGAAAAGACTTACTCTCTAGAGTTCTACCAGTATTGTCCCCCAAAACAATCTTTCTGTGGAAATAATCAATTTATCTTTCCAATGTATAGCCTTCCTGATCCACAGTGTTTCTTTGCTTGGTACTCTCCTGACATATTCCCTGTTCCTGTTGACATCCTCGCACCCATAGTCCTCATTCCCTCTTTACTATTTTCTTTTATATAAGAGACTGACCTAGGAAAAGACAGCGATAAACTTTCATAATGTAGCTCGAGTTAGCATTCTGAAAGCATTGTAGCAGAGATACAGTTTAACGGTATAGCTTCTATATTCAAGCCATAGGTGAGAAGTGTCTGCTTCACAGTAAATTCCCTTTTCTGCCTCTGAAGTCATTGCCAGCGGTGTTACTGAGTGCTCCACAGCCACATGGCAGCCTTTAATGATACCTGTTGGAATAATCAACCTAGCCAAGGTCAGGTCTTCTCTGATTACATGTTCTGTTATTTTATAGCTATCATATATGCTTGGCATGTCTGTCTTCGGCCCTGTTTGCTCTATATTTGAGTGTCTTTCCTCCTGTCCATGTTTCTGTAACACATCTGTCAACCTTGTCAACTGTTCTTCCTTTCAGATGAGCTCATTATTTTATGAGCCTTGCTTTGATGCATTAGTGGCTCATGTTTACTTTGGTTGGTTGCTACCCATGACTTCAGAGCCTGCTCTCAGCTTTACTTTTCCTTAACTTCATAAAATTCTTCGTAGCATATTAGTTAATCAGCAAGGAAATCTGTTAACTTCTTCCCCCAAACAGGCCACATTTCAATGGTAGATGAAATGTCCCAGTTTAATCCAACAAATACATTTGGAATGTCAACTGTGAAAGGACTAAATCAATACTTATTGAAAGCATGTTGTAGTCATCTGCTTGCATGTTGGATTATACATGTATATGGCCTGGTTTGATCATTTGAGATACATTCTGAGAGATACAAATCTTCTTTACCTTTTCAGGTGTTTTAATTAGGATTTATAGAGGTTATATATTTTTGTTCAATATGATTCTGTTGACAAATGGAAGGTGTATGAATTTAATTAAAATTTTCCTGTGTTTGCAAATTCTTGTTTTTCTTCAAATCTAGGATTTTTACTAAGCATGTCCTAGGATGACAAATTGATAAATATGCATAAAATACAATCCATGGTTTATAAAGTCTTAGAATAAAGAGTCTTTGTGTTTCCCTATCAGAATATTCAAGGCTCCGTAGAGAAGTGTTTATGATATCACTAGATTATGGAAAAGGAAAGGAAATACACAGGACAAAACCCCTACCTGCTGCAATACTGTCTTCCAAAATTTGTTCATTTCTTCTGATAATGGTACTTACTGGGGCAGTGACTTATGGAGAAACTGCCAGAAAGTGCCTAGCTTTGTACTGAAGTTAAACTATAATCCCAGTTTCAAAGCTACATCCAGTGTCTCCTCTCCCTAAATGGTGTAGCTCTGTACCACCTCGCCACATAGTGCTTCATCTCCAAGACTGGCATTTACTGCTAGAAACTGAGTTCACAAAGAGCAAAATCGTCAGCACAGAAAAATGAAGTCCCTTTCCTACCAACTTCTCAGAGCCCAGAGGCAATGAATGTTGCTGTCGAGAATAATTTGAAGGAAAGCTATTTGGTTCTGTTTTTTTTCAAACTTATCTACAATTCAGATTCCACATTGGAATTTTTCCTGTGGTGGTTTATTACTATTAGCTTATTTCATACAACATATGGATTTTTCTTACAGCAATAGCATGTTTTGTATATTCCACAAGGCTTTATGACATGCCACTGGATATGCTGTCTTTCCTTATGAGATATGATAACAAAGACTGTTCTGTAACATGGACAGAGCCATAAACTGTTTATAGGCACAATACAGCCACCAAATAGCCATACGTCCTGGTTATGCTATGTTATCATCTCTTTGAGGTTTCAGCCATTGGCACAATGGATTAGCCAGAATATTTTTGCATTTGGGTTTTGCTGCACTTCATCAAATTACTGTGTATGATTGCTTGATAAATCTCTCTAACCTCATTTTACCTAGATACATGCTTCAAATGGCTTTTGTGAGTTTCCCATCCTTTGTGTTTATGAAAAAATTTTTAAATATAGTTTTGCTCCAGAATTAATGCTTACCCTGAAGATTAGACTGAAGAAAGCATGGGAAAGCATACATGTTGTTATTTGCTGACTCCAGTCTTAAGCATTTGGAGCATTCAAATAACAGCTCTTATACAATAAGACTTGGGAAATAATTAACCCAAAATCTTTCTAACGTTCTTGTGAATTTGTATGTATAGGTAGAATACTTGGAAACTCAAGATGGCAAGTATTCTATAAATCATTTTTAAGCCAGTTAATGGTAAGGAATAGTCTTCTATTGCATCCCGTTTATTTTACAATATCTCATCAACAGTCCTGACATGATTTGCCCATATTTTTTCAGAGAGTGAAGCTCAATATAGAGAAAAGATTGCAAGTGTGCCTAGGGACTTCTAAAGCCTCAGATATGAATTCACACATGTAGAAAGTCACATGGATCTGTAATAAATGTTGCTAAGACTAGACTGCACCCAGTTCTCCTTGTGTTCCATGGTTTTCTTTTTCATTATCATAGTGCCATATATTATGCGATTATAAAATATTTTCACACTCCATGTTAAATATAAGACTACTTAGGAAAGATTTGTAAGCTTCTCTAGAATCATGATGGCGTGAATTGCTTTTATTTCTCTCAAAAGAGGAGGTTAAGATACTTGCTGCTTTTGCCAAGCCTTTTCTCACATTTTAAGACTTTTGAATATGTAATATTTTCTTGTGTTTTTTTAACATTTACATTGGGAAATGAGCATAATTAAAACAAGCCAAAAATAAAAAAAGGAAATATGCATTAAGCAGTACAGAAAGAAATTTTTAGGGCTGAGTCTCGAAATCCATGGGAAAGTTTGGAGGCTCTTTAAGGAATGAGATTGCTAGAAGTCATACTGATCCAAAATTCTGTTATTACTGATTTGTGGAAGAGGGGAACTCTAAGATTAGATTCACAGAGGATGGCAATCAGATGGATGTAAATTGTTCAGCACCATGCACCATTCCCCACAGAGATAATAGCTTCAGAAAGATCCACAAATGAGAAGAGGTTTTCTTATATGGAAAGCATGATCATAACCCCCAAACCTTTACCTGCTTGGTTTGGTTAGGGCTTCTACCAATGGGAGGGAAAATGCCATAAAAAGGAAGCAAGCTTAATAAGAAAACTGTTTGGATGTTAATTAGAAATAAATGCGCTAAGGGGATTCTTATGGTTGAGAGGACATACTGTGAGTCATGTTTCTTCTCTGAACAAGGTTACCAAGGAATCACAATTGAAGATGCCAGCAGTACTGAGAGATTCTATGCAGGGTCTTTAAAGACCAGATGTCAACAGTGGGGCCTCCTTTAACTATGGTCTTGTCAGTTGTCTGGGAAATTGAGTCTGTGGTGATAGTCTTCCAGCTTCCATACGTACCCCGGAGCTATGACACTGGGACAATTGTCTTTGTTGAAGTGATTGGAGTGGTAAGTAGAGTTTTAGAGGTTAAGTGATAGTGGGAGGGGATTCATGCTTGGGGATTTACAGCCTGCAGGGCTAGACATTAGAGCTGTACTCTGCTAGGACAGTTTGAATTCACTTCCTTCTAGTAAGAGGGCCAAAGATGAAGATTGTCCAGTGAATATGAATCCCCATGTTTCTTTGCATTTGGGCATTCATAGTCTTGAGACCCATAGAACTTAAGTACAGCCAACAAACAAAACATATGCTCAACTTGCCAGTGTAGTCATGAATGTCTCACCTACTTAAGAATTCCATTCTCCCTTACACTTATTTTAAATCTGAGTATCTGAGATCTGATTTTACATACATTCAAGTTCTTGATTGACTTGAGCCTCTGGGGACTCTCTTTTGTTAACTTTTGATTGAGCCCTTATTCTCCTCCACATGACTCCTTAGCCAGCACATTTGAAGTGTTCATTCCCAGGAGAAAGATAAAGTCAAGTGTGTTAGCTCATTTTCTCTTCATTAACTAAGGTCTTCAGGGTTTGGACTTCTAAGTTTCAGTGTTTCTAAGCATCCAGTAAAATTAAAAGGTGTTTACAGTTGATGTGTTTTTTCAGATTTCTTTTTCAATCTGTACATTTTCTCACAGTTTTTCATAGGCAAGATGATCCAGAGGGTCAAGGAATAAAAAAATAAAAAATAAACCAGATGATAATATTCTAAGCCACACCCAAGGATTTGTTAAAGACATGACTCTCTCTAGATTTCCATTCAGGTGAAGGTTGTAAGTCTACAATTTACCTACATCTGTGCTTGATCCTATGGGATTAAACTCTTCTGGTCATTCTAAGGGTTGTGTCAGAATAGCCTCTCATTACACTCCATACCATGTTCCCATTGTCCTATTCATATGCCACTCTAGAACATGTCTGCTAATGAAGACAATGCTTACTTAGTCACAATGGTCCATTTAAATTTATGCTTTGAAGGAATGTTTTGACTATACTTCCTCATGGCATGGATAGCAATGATGGGAGTTTGTGGGAAGCACATAGTTCTAGTTCAAGGCAGTATAAAGAAGCTCAAATAAGCTGACACCTCCCTGGAGAGCACTCATTGTATCACATTAGAGATGTGATTAAAGTCACACCCCATAACCCAAGGACTTCCTACTAGCACTCACCTCTGCAGGATTCTAGCATTTCCCAAAATCTTTTCAGTGTTGGTTCTGGATCATTCTACTGAGTGACATTGAACTTTTTGAGCTTTGAACTTAGCAATAAGGTTCTATCCACAAGAATAGTTATAACACGAATGTATACTTAGCAAAGAACCTGTAGGTGGCAAAGACAAAATTTAAGAATATTTGAAGAAAAGGTTGGTCAGTGAAGTTCAGAAAGTATTTACAGTTTATTATTAGTATTAATCTGTAAAAGTACATATATTTTATAGGAAAGCAACTAATTGAGCTTAAGCTAGCCAAGTCGTCTGTGCCACCAGTATACCTAGGCGATTCCTTAAGGTTAGATAACTTGAATAAGTGGTATATTGAGTCAACAGGCATGCCACTTAACAGTTGTCTTGTAGTTATATCATCACACCTTTGGTTTATGTTCATATAATGTACACAATATGTTATAACTTTTTGTATGTCTAGTCACCTGTACATCATCTATTGAACAACCATTCACTAAGGCCGTAAAGTACGTCATGGAGAACACTAGGCACTGTGCATACAAAGATCATCAAGACTTTGCTGACAGGAAAACCTATCCAGATACATGAATGACCAAAGATTTGAGTATGTTTTTTGAGAAAAATAGTGTTCCCAGTCAAATATGAAAAGCAATAAAAAAAGTAGTACGTTAGTTAAGAGTACTAGAGGCTGTGGTAGTTCAGGCAGCCACAGATGTTGTGGAGGAGGTTCAAATATGATTTGGGCCTAAAATAAAACCATTTGACATTTACTTGTAATACTGGATTAATGCCTATGTGATGATCTATTCCATAGTGGAGAAGTTTATAAATTTAAATTCATGGAAATTGCTGTTAATTTACCCCCCTAGATGATAATAAATCTGTGACATGCATAAAGGGCTCTGTAACTAAGCTATATCTACTCAAGATGCAGGATGCTGACGTCCTTCATTTGGTTCTCCAGATCTGATGAAACCATGCATATCCCTCAGGGGTTCCGAAGTGAGTCTAGAATAGACCTTCGTTTTACCAAGGCAGCTAATTGATTTCCTGGGTTGATATGATGTGATCCTGTGCATGGTGGGTTATAGGCAATATAGCAACATCCAACTAAGCAAACAAATTTCAAAATGAAACCAAATTCTGAGTTAGACTGAGACTTTGAGAAGTATACTGTCTAGAATTTTATCAACTTGGTCTTTCAAGGTCTGTCATGTCCAGGTGGTCCTCCTGGTACACATAACAAGGCTTGGAGAATGTTTGCAGAGAGAATGATGGTAATCTCTGTGTCTGTGACCTACTGTGTCATTCTTCACTGCCTAATTTCTTTTACCTCTTGCATTCCCTCCTTGCTCTTTGTATCACTTCATCAACACCTGATGCATTGCCCCAGTTCCCATTCTGTCCTCTCTTCTAACAGTGCCTTCTTCTACCCATTTTTGCCCAGGTCTCAATTACAATTGTATCTAGTTGTTCTTCCCAGAAGTGTATTGACTTCCATCCCTATTTACTTAACAAATAATCTATTCTTTGATTGTTAAATAATTACGATTTTATTTCAGTTTGTAAATATATATGCATGCTGTAAATGGAAGACTTCAATTTGCTTAATTACCCCACAAAAAGTTGAAAAAATAAGCATACTATTCATTTTTGTTGTTATTATTTCCTCTCTCCTTCCCCTTTTCTTTATTTTTTCTTCTCCTTTTCCCATCATTGTAAATACAATTGAGAGGATGTTTTGTGGGGGGAATAAAATTCTTCACATGAGTCATTGATCTAGATAAAATGTAGCTTTAATTATTTTTAAGTATTTATGCCTAGCAGATTCAAATAAAAAGTATTTGTAGTTCTCTGTGGACGTATTATTCTTGAATATGAAGATAAACTGAAGAGAATCGCTAGGTTTCTCTAGCTTCTTCTAGGACTAGCCTCTTTTTGCTGAGTTAAAGATCTAAAATACTTTGGAAGTCATGGTGGTAGTGATAGCCAATGACTGAGGAAAGATGTGTGAGAACCTCTTTTATGTACTTCTCTCTTTTAGCCACTGTAGTTTAAAATGACAGACATGTCTAAAATGGCCACATATGTGAACTCTTGATAAACAGACTTGTCTCTGACAATTCCTAATCATGTGATCCTGCATAAATCTTCAACCTACAGAGCTACCATGTTTCATCTGTATGTTAGAGATAATAAAATTGTGTTGTATTGAAGATTTATGTAAGGATTATTTATTAATTCACACTCAGTATTTAGTGCAGAAGTTGAAACACAGTAAACACTGAATAGCAGGATTAACTCCTCATTATCATTAACACATCCTGTTTATGCCTTGCTAATCCATTCTTCCTAAGGCACCCTGTTCCCCATCAGGACTTGACCTAAGGATGTAGAAAAGGAAATACTTGTTTTCTCACTCATGGCTAATTTCACACCAGAATAATCTGTTCCAAAGAGTAACAAAATGAAAAACACAATGTATTTAATCAGTGTTTTAAAATTTTATTTATTTATTAATGTATTATGTGTTTGAGACACAGTTTCAGAAATGGATCTACCAGGTGCCAGGGAACCTTTACAGTCTTGTGGTTTGCTTTGATAAATAATATACCATCTTAGAGAATTATCACTGGATAAATACTAGTATAAAGTTAGTAAGCCAGGAATTTAGATCCTTTTTGATGGTTCCATGTATTCAGCTTCTCCCTTTGAGCATGGAGAAAACACATCTTGGTTGAGGCTCCTGTGACATAAAACTCCTGTGGTCAGAAAGTTCTTTCACGACTCTCCTCAGAGGAGAAGGTGAGAGGCCTTCCTTCTTCACTTTCTCACATGTCAAAGTGTAATGTGTTGGGGTGGCATATCCTAAACCCCACCAAGTACTTGGCATTTTGAGAGGGTAGTTTCCAGCCGTGACACCCATTAGTGCCATAAGCTGAAATGCATGAACTGTGAGGAAGGACCCGGATTGTAGTAATTACCCATTCATGAACAACCATTCTTAATTCACAATCAACACCTGATTGCAACTGATCTGTTGACCATGATATCGTGGTGACCTTTGGAATGCATTATATTACCATTTCTCTTAATAAGGTGTTTAACATTCTGCAGGCAGGTAATTCAATATTGACATAATGACTAAAACAATGATGATGGAGTTGTGTAAGTAAAAGAGTTTAATGGGCTTGAAAGTCAAAGAATTTTGAAAAGTACAAGAGATAAATAATGATAAACATAATGTGACAACTTGATACTGGCTGTGCACATAGAATTGAACCCATTAAACTAGTCACCCTTGGAGAGCACAGCCTACAGAAATGAATGCAGGACCAATAAAAGAACCTTTCTAGTTTAAATACCAAGACTTAGATTGAAAGAAAATTAGATTTATATACTTTGACTTATTCAAAACCATTACTTCTGTTGCTATGGTCTGCAGTAAAGTATTCTTAGCTCGAAATATATCAAAGTAAATATTTCTGAATTTAGGTTCTTTCAGAGTTAAAGAGAAGGAAGTATGCTTTTCCATTGTCTATTACAGAAGTAACTTTGCAATAAGGTAAGCCAGTCAGCATAAAGAGGTTTTAGTTTACGACCAAAACTAACATTTATTTCATCATGAGTGGTGTCAGAGCAGCATGGTTTTGCTGCCAGGAAATAACAGAGCCTGTGACTAGGGTGTTAGTGTTTTCATCTCAAATATGTTACAGTGGTTGCTTCTATAAATGCTCTTGCTCTTTAGTGAGACGTACAAAGTCAGAGTCAGAGAAAGAAAGCCAAGTGACAACGGAGTTCCACAGATCATGAGCAAATGATTAGAACAAACCAGGCCTGCTTCTCAAAACAAGTGATCTTTAAATATTCATCTGGCTGTACTGTCGGAGACCTATATGCTTTGTAGTCTACGATGGCTCTTTCTATTGTAGGACTGTAAGAACAAGAAGATATTTGGGGAGAAAGGAAAGAGAAAAAGGAGGCTCTTTCATTCTCACACTGGGAAAGTCAGTGTACTGAAAAAGTGCCAACAAGCCCCAAATAATTTTGTGTTGATTATAGAAAATTAGAATCGTGATGGCTATAATCATTTGATCCCCAAGGCATTAATGAAAATTCAGCATTATTTTGTGTGGAATATGTATCATTACTCCTACACTGAGGAATGATTATTAGTAAGTCTGATTACATCTGGAAGAGTTGACACAAGCTATCTTTAACCCGCTAATGACAGGGCCATATTGTAATTTTATGATGAATGAACACAGTTTAGCATTTTTTAGCACTGGGTGGTGAAAATAAGAAGCCTGCATTTATTTTCTTGATTAGACTGCAAAGGAGTTGAGAGAAGCTCATGAAGACTTTGCCTTAATGAAATAGTGTCCCTGCTGATTGATGGACCTGTCAGCAGCTTTCCAAACTCTCCAGACTGGTGATCTTTGCATTGTCAAAGATATTATTCAGCAAGATTCTAGAGATCATGAATTTGTAGATCTAGAGGCAAAGAAAGCTGAAAATGTTACTGCCTGGCACTCAGGTGTGACATATACTTTTCAGATCTTTTCATGTATCTGATATTTCTGCGTGCTTAGAACCAAGAGTGTGAGATGGATTTACCACCAGTTTTGTCAGTAACACGAAGCAACAATTTCGTTGAAGTTGTTCCCCAAGGTCACACAGAGCATCAGAAATGCTGGCACTGAGTCATCAGCACTTGAGTACCAAGTCTAATATATGTTTTGGACACAGTAGAGAACTGATCAGTTTCATAATTACTGACAATTACTTTTCATCGGTTTTTTGAATCCTCTTCTTGGCCAAGACTAAAACCAACCAGGTTAAGAAGAAAGTAAATTCTTTTTATCTGGGACTGCTTGTTAGGGTGTCAATCTGTCAACAGAAAGAGGCTAGCAGTCTGCAAAGTGTGCACACAACATGACGGAGTTTTAGAGCCTTCAGGCTCAAGAGGCAGAGATGAAAGCCACACCCTTATTGTTTAGGAAGAATGACTGTTGCTGGTAAAAGTTAAACTGCTGCCAAAGAAAAGAATGAGTGCAGCCTCAGTTTCTGGTTAGTGGAGAGGAGAAGATCCATCAAACAGGGGGTTAACAGAGTTCATTATGTTAAAAAGGAAAACCTTACATTTGACCAGGTCTGAAGGTGACCCTCACATGAAGAGAGTTTAATGGGTTTGTCTACTCTTTAGTGGGTCTGTTCAAAGGCTAAACCATGGGAGTGTCTCTGGTGAGATGTCACAACATCTGATCCAATGCTACTCCATTTTAAGAATTTACTTTGTTAATTTTATGTATCAATATAACTTATTCAAATCATATCCACACCACACCCCATCCTCCAGGTCCTATCCCCAACTCCTTGTTCCCAGCTTTACATCTTTTTCTCCCCTTTTATTTTAAATAGCTTGCTGAGATTGACTGGCACTGCCCACACATATATGGACCCCCACATTTTCCTTGTCGACCTTGACATGCTATTCCAAAAACCATTTGTTCTGTATTCATAGATAATATTAAGTATTCTGACTGAGAAAATGGCCCATAATCATTTAACTTTTTGTGTTAAATGATGGGATTTAGGACAAATATGACACCCAGTGTTACCCTGTTTCTTAAGACACAGAGAGGAGCACAGGCCACGATGCCTAAGAGATGGCTCAGTAGGCAATATGCTTGCCTTCCAAGAATAACAACCTGACATTGGGGTCCCAAAATCCACATGAAATGCTGGGCACAGCAGCATGTGCTTGTAGTCTCATTTTTTCTCCACAGTATTTGTTCTTCATGAATCTACATCAAACACATCTATTTTCCAGTCTTGCATTTCTGAAGGCTCCTATGTCATGTAAGCATTTCATTTCACATCACATCCCTTGTTCTTCTGCCTCTTTGCTCTGGGGCGGGGGGCGGTGGTTGGAATCCACAACCATACAGGTTAGGCAGGCACTCTAAGACTGACTGGGTATATCTGTCCTGCCTTTGTGTGTGTGTGTGTGTGTGTGTGTGTGTGTGTGTG
>LOEQ01006653.1:27853-48942 GCA_001685075.1 Bramus lutescens | reverse complement strand
GTGATAATTGTCTTTCTGGGTCTGGATTACCTCACTCAAAATGATGTTTTCTAGATGGTGGACAGGTATTTTATGTACGCAGTATATTTAGCAGCAATGAGAAAAGACAATGTAAACCTAACAAGTAAAATATTTTATACATTCTTTTTTTTTGTCTTTTAAATTTATTAAGGGCAACAACAGGGAGAGAATAAACAACCTGAGATAAGCCAAAGGGAGGGAGAGAGAGTGGGTGATTTATCAGAGTTTCTCAGTAGGAAAAATTAAAGTTTGGAAAGTAAATTCTGTGTTGAGATACCTCCATGCACTTCATGAACAGTGTTAGGATTCCTAGAGCCAGTGGGGATTGTGGGGTGTGTACAGAGGCCCTGTAACCCCTGTTGGCCATAATGGGATAGACTCAGGGGCTCTGACTGATATCATTAGTGTTAATGAAAAGAGTTACCTTTAAAATTCTTAAAGAATAAGAGAGATGGATGAGATGATTCAGTGGGCGAAGTGTTTCAGTGCAAACCCCAAAACATGATTTCAGGTGCCCAATATCCATGTAAAAGTTGGGCCAAAAAGTACGCCTACCCCCAGTGTTTGGAATTAGCCTCAGCCCGATATCTGGGGAAAACAGACAGTGAGGACAGCTGAAACAGCGAACCCCAAGTTCAGAGAGTGATGCTCTTCTAACAAGTAGGTGGAGAGGGATAGAAGAAGATGATGGAGGTTGAACTTTGGCTTCCACAAGCAGAGGTGAGGGCAAACTGTACACACATGTGTAAACACACTCATGTGTGTAAAAAACACACATATACCACAAACAAAAATAAAATCTTAAGGAACATGACTTCCAGAGTTTAACACCCCCTCCCACCCCTGCCGCTTGTCCCTTGTAAGTCTACACCTCCTCAGCAGTAGTGATTCCTGCAACTTCACCATTTTTCTTCCTCTGCCCACAACTAAGCCCCTTCAGCTTTAGCTGGAAGCCTTTTGGAGTTTTTCCACCCTTCTGTTATGCATACATCAGTTTCACCCTTCCAAGACTTTCTTAAGATGAAATAACTGGTTGCTTAACAACTGCTGAGAATTCTTTGCTTTTTTTCTGACCAAGAAACAGAATCTAACCATCTTTCTTTGAGTGGACTGGCTTTGGAGATCTAATACCAATAGGAGCAAAACAAAGGTGATTGTCTGGAATTCAGAGTGTATCATAATAAGCCTTGAAGCCTTTATGAACCTCCTGACACATTTTCTTTCATACCCTGAGCATCCCTATAAGCTGAAAGTAGAAGAGAGACTCTCCTGCCAAAGGGAGAGGGTGGGTTCACAGTGAGTCTATCATCGCTAGTCTTCTTTATAAAGGTGCCAACTGTGTGAATCATCATTTTCGTCACTCAGATCTGTTGTCTAAGAATGTATGGGGACCTTCACAACCTGCAAGACTGGAGATTCAATTTCAGATTAAGGAAGACGCCAGAGAATAGGCAAAAGCAAAAAGGAAACCGCACTTGAAAGAACAGATATGAAACCTAGTGGGCAGCAATTACTTAAGAAACAAACAGAGTTTTCAATACAGCTAAAAAGAGAATGGGAGCTCAAAATCAGCTGCTACTTCCCCCTCACCTCCCTTGCTGGTACCATTACTCTCCATTCAATAACCTTATGGTAAGTAAGCAAGGGCTAGAAGAACAAGAAGCAAATAAATAGTCTTAAAATAACTCCTGGCAAATGCCATCTTGATTGGCCAGCTTGAGCTGTAATAAGTTGGTGAGATGTAGTACTTATCTGTTCCCTCTCTCATCTATTGATGGCTAAAGTAAATGGAATGCATGTCTGTGAGGAAAAGAGAACACTTGAATCAGGTTATTTGGGAAAGTTATTTGGGAAAGAATATTTTTCTAAGGACAGCAGTATGAGTGTTAAGTAATGACCTGTGGCTTTAAACTTACACTTACACACTAACATCTACCAGAGTGATGTGCTATTTTCTGTGCCTGTAGATTCAGGAATACTTGAGTAAGGAGACAATTGAGTTATGGAGTTGTGGAGAAGAGATATAATGGCTATTTTCTAGGGAGCGCTGGTAAAACTCAGAGTACTGGCTTTTTGGGATCCTATTCTCTTTGGATGATACCTTGCTCAGCCTAGATATAGTAAGGAGGGCATTGGACGTTCCCCACAGCAATGTGCCTTAGCCTCTCTGAGGAAGGGATCGGGTGGGGTGGGAGGGTGTGTGGAGGGAATGCGAGGAGGGGAGGGAATGGGAACTTTGGTTGGTATTTTTTTAAATACTTAATAAATTAAAAAAAATAGAAAAAAGAAAAAAAACTTGGTGGGGTTAATTCACCCAGAGGAGTCCATGCAATGTCGTGGACTATTACAAGAAAACAAGCAATTAGTAAATGACTTAGTCCATGGTATTGAAAACTCTAAGAAATGACAGAGACCCTGCTATCACCATGACCCTAGAAAACACCCCACTTCTCACCCTCCTCCTCATCTGTGTCAGTTCACAGATTCTTTTTAGGGATGTAAGCTTCCTATTTGACTAACAGTCATATTGCCCCTTAAAAATTTATGTAATTAACTCATATTAGTGCTAAATTTGTATGAACATCTTATTTCAATTTTATCTCAATTTTCCTCAAGTAAGATTCATGTTCTATGTCTCTCATTTCCAACATTTTCTTGCTCAACAATGAAAACACGCCATGCATCTGTAACTACTTTATTACATTGATTGAATACAAAGACTAAACAGGATGTGAATATTCTTGCCAACATTGTTATCAATCAGAAATCCTTTTCTTCTCCCCTGGATAATATCGCTGGAAGATAATGGTTTCTGGTTTCCATTCACTTTTGAATATTCCAGCATTCCTTATTTGTAATTCTATGTTTAAGTAGTACAAAATAAATGCATAAATAATCAGACACGTATGTTTTAATCACTCCACAATCCTCTAATAACACAACTAAGGAGAAAAAATAAAACCTATTGCTCATGTCTATCACATACCAAGGAAAGAACAAATCCTATGAACTTCAATTTACATGAAAATGTGGCAATAAATATCTGAAACCAGTAGAAACACATTCAAGCCCCACCAAAACAAAACAAAACAAAACCAACAACAGCAACAACAACCCCTGAAGATTCATTTGGACATTAAAACGTAGAAGTTTCTGACTAAGAGAATAAATACAGGAGAATTCAGGATTGAAGAAGAAGGTAACAGAATCAAGGGAATGAAGGAATAGAGAAAACCAATCCATGATGAAGTACTGGAAGTGCTGTTTTACATTAACCACTGTGAACGAGGAGAAACAAAAGCAGTCTCTGGCATGGGGTATCAGCACATAGATCAGCCCCTAATTCTCAGATAACTACGGAACAACCCTCTACTTATTATCCCAAGATAGCTAAAAGGCGGAAGCAATTACCTCGTCTGATATTTCACCAGCTTTCCGATGCAGGTGAACGTGACTTAAAAAATTGTCAAGTTATCCTAAGGTAAAAATTTCCCATGTATTTAAAGTTAATTTCTACTTGACTACATCTAAATTTTAAAATGTTTTTAATTTTATTGAGAATTTTTTACATGTATACAAAGTATTTTTATATTTATCCCCCATTTCTCTCTTCAAGCTTCACATCTTCCCAACTCCTTGTCTTCTTCCTTTTGTTTTTAAATATCCATTGAGTCTAATAAGAACTGACCTGTGCATGTCAGTGTAAGGCCACTGCCTAGAGCAGTGGTTCTTACTTTCCTAATACTGTGACCCCCATGATACGGTGGCTCTAAACCTTAAAAGTATTTCCATTGCTATTTTATAACTATAATTTTGCTACTGTTATGAGTCGGAATGTAAGTATCTGATATGTAGTTGGTCTTAGGTTACCCTTCTGAAAGGGTTGTTTGACCCACAGGTTGAGAACAGCTTCCCTAGAGCATGACCAATCTACCAGAAGACACACCCCCAAAGAAGAATTACTGTCTCTTCTCTAGCAGTCATCAGCTGCCAAGAACGACTCAGGTATGGCTAGAACCTTATGTGATTTTTCCCTCATTTAAACTGGCATGTTGACAAGTTACATTTGTACAGGTCTTGTAGAGGCACCTATAGCTGTGGGATGATCATGGGTGCTCTAGTCCTGTCATGTCCCAGAGACACAATTTAACAGCAATCCTCCCTGACATCTAGCTCTTTAATTTTGTGCATAATGTTTCCTGAGCCCAGTGAGGATGATGTGTGATATAGATGTCCAATTTATAGTTCATCACTTCAAAGACATTTATTCTCAGCACTTTGAGCAGCACTAGGACTCTGTTTAACCTCTATCCATTGCAAACAAGAAACTTCTTTAATGACTGAGATGCACTAAGCTTGGGTTAAATGACACTTATTTATCAGGCTATTTGATACTATGTTCATTTAGCAAAATAATAATAGTTGTAGTGGTACTCTCCCAGGGTCTAAGGCTTCTCCAGTTCTTGTCCCATTTTGAATTTGGCTTGTTGGTTCTCTTACTTAGTTTTTTTTTTTTTAGTTCTTCATGTGTTCTAAACCTTAACCCGCTGCCAGATGTATTATTACTGGCAAAGACTTTATAGAGCTGAGAAGATAAGTGAAACTATATAGTCTGCAGGAGAATTCTGGTGCTTGAAAACTTAGTGAAGTAACCCACTTTTTAAAAGAAAAGCACCACATGTCTTTTCTCATAAAACGATAATAGCTGCTAAATTTTATAGATGTGCATTTAAGGGGGTGTCAGTGTAAAATGAAGAACCCAGAGAGGGCCTCAAGTTAGGGTAGAGAAGTAGTCTTTAATGGGACTGTGGTAAAACTTGTTATACCAAAATGTAAAGGGAAATCCTTGCATGTATGTCCAAATAGGGATGGATTGGGGGAGGATGAAAATGAGGGAGGATAGTACTAACTTAAACCATAGCTGTATGGAAAGCCAGAACGTCCCAATAATGGGTGCATTAATCAAACCGAGGTAAGAAAAATTATAAAATGGCTTAGTGAGAAGTACCCTACATGGACAGATAAATCTGTTCCCAGAAACCATAAGTTGTGAAATTAATATCTTGGCACGATGGGTGGGCTACTCGTTTATAAAGTGATCAGTTAAGGAAAGCTTTGAGACTCCTAAATAATGCGGACATTTGCCATGAATACTGGTTGTCCAAAGGGTACCTCACTATTGCTGAAGACATCACATGTGGTCATTTCAGACACAGAGAAAGCAATCCACAACTGGAATGGAAGCCTCTTCCCTCCTGGTTAGTTCTCATCACCATGCTGATTTCTTTGTGCTAATGGTCATCAAAAGTCTTACTCAGCTGCAATTCTGAAGGTTACACCGATGTTTGGCAAGGCAAGATGTGTCCATCAGTTTAATAGTGGTATATCAGTAATGGGAACAACCAACTGGTCTTTCAGTAAGTTTGAGAATTACTTCACAGACACAGGAGGGAACCCACATCTGATATGACACACCTAGCCAAAATCTCATGAATGGGGAGGTCAGAGTCCCTAATGAAGAAGCTACTCCTACTTCCTTTCTGGTTTTTGTTTGTTTGTTTGTTTTGTTTTGTTTTGTTTGTTTTGAACATGATGGTACCATCAACTTACCCTTTAATTAATTTCATTCATACTAATAGTTCAATGCTACCATCAGCTTTGATTAGAGAAGTTCTTTTTTTTTTTGCAGAAGTCAGTGGTGACTACAGAGACTCATAACTGGTTAACTGTCAAGTTCTTTGACAAGTTTTGGGTCTCTGTAGGTATCTCCTGACCTGTGATAACCTCCCTCCTAGGCTCAGGAAACATCACAGAAGAATGGCTAGAAAGATTATACAATCTGGACGAGGGAGTGGAGAGATGTAGAACACTGTCTATGAACAGGGTATTTCATATGTTTTTGATTTCATAGAATATGGGGATTACAGGTACAAGACATGTAAAAGATTTGCTTTATAAATACATCATTGGAGGGAGGTATGAGCCTCCAAAAATGCCTACCTGCAGATAATGACAGTTACTGGGGAAAGGGCCCATCAAGTCCCATCCCTCCCTGAGGATTTAAAATCAGTTAATAGTCACTGTGGGGAGGAGAAAGATTTATTTGCACCAGTGGTGCAGCCACTGATGTGGTGCCTATGCTGCTGTAAATAAATTTTCCTCAGAACCCTCTACATAGTCCTAATGAACCATTAGATCATCAAAATAAATGAAGATGACAGTAGAAGAGGAAATGGGTGGAAAAAGGAAATGAATCAGCCAGAACAGGAAGAGAACAAGAGATGAAGTAGGGAGAGTATGATGACAATACATTATATACATGATGTGTATTATTTTGTATATATAGTATAGACATATGTGTATGTATATATAATGCAAACATATACACATATTAGAAAATATATGGAATATGTTTTTCATATATATATGTTTCATAATGAAACCAATTTCATGCATAATTTACTTATAAAATATAAATGAAAGTATTCTGTTTTCTCAGTTTCTTCCTTGTGGATTAAAAGTCAGCACATATTTAAACCATACCCAAGCCATGAGCAGCATATATTGATAACTATAAAAAATATTGCTTGGCAAAAATTAAAGAGGTTCTAAATAAATGAAGATTTTTACCATGTTTATGAACCAAAAGACATCATTTTGGGTATGGGTTACCTCACTTAGTATAGTGTTTTCTATTTCCATCCATTTGCATGCAAAATTCAAGATGATGTTGTTTTATACCACTGAGTAGTACTCTAATGCATATATATTCCACACTTTCAATCCGGACTCTCTGAACGTGGCTGGCAAGGAGAGCTGACTGAGAAGCCAAGGACAATGGATCTGGGTTTTGANATTGGGAGGGGGGCAGGAGGTGGAAATTTTTAATAATAATAATAATAATAAAATAATAGAAAAGAACTCAAAAAAATGAACCAAAAGACAAATGGCATTAAAGATGCCAACTTCTCCCCAAAGAGATCTCTAGATTCAAAACAACCTCAATGAAAACCACAACTGACCTTGGTAAAAAGTGACAGGAAGTTCCCGAACTTAAAGAGGAAATAAAAAACAGCAGTGAAAGAGCTCATTTGGAAAACATAGTCAACATTCAACATATTTCAAAGATTGCTTGATAGAAAGAACCAAAGAGACTCAGAAATGGGCAATTATGTAAAATGAACAAACCTCTAAATGGAATGTGTAAAGTGTTAAGCTGGCTGGAAGTATGTGCAGATACTACAAAACTGCAAAACCAAGCATATTAAAAAAATATCAGCATGAGACTAAGATTTTTCAGATGAAACCACAAAAGTTAGAACCATAAAGTTACAAAAATAAATTTTATCAGCCTTTTAAAATGGTGATCATCATAAAAGATCAAGGATAAGATCTAAAGAGAATGCACAAAAACATTCCATAAGAATTCCTAAGGTCATATCACAAAAGAAAAGCACGTTCTGTCTTCCTGTAAAACTGGGGGAACTTGCAGAGAGAAGAGAGACGAAGCTACAGGAATGGCTAGTAAGCACATTAATTTCTTACCTCCATTAGCTAGTAGAGACTGTATGAGGCTAGTTCTAAATTAGATCTATTAGACTAACTAGATCTAAAAAGACGGAACACGCCTATACTATGGAGATGAGGAAAAGCACATATTCTTGCTTATTACTATTGTCCAAACTAGGGTTGTTAGGAACAGAAACTATACAATAGTTATTTTGATATTTTTATAGTCATATATGAACAATATATCATTTATCCATGAGATAGACAGATGTAATTTCAGGAATAAATGCAAAAGCAAAATAGGCAAAATGGAACACCTTTATGATTTTGAAGTAGGTAAAAATGAAATATCTAATGAAAATGAAAATAGTTGGAGCATATTAAAATAAATTAAAATCAGTTAACATAGCTTTTCTTTCTCAAAAGACACCACTAAAAGAGGGATAATAGAAGTAAATATAAGAAAATTTAATGTAACTAGTGAGGAATTCTCGAACACAGTATGCCAAAATATCTAAGACAATAAAAGATAGATAGCTATTATAAATTAGCTAAAAGGGCTCAGAGATAGCTCAGTGGTTAAGAGCACACATGTCTTTACAGAGGACCTGACCAGCTCCCATCACCCATGTTTGGAGGTTTAAAATTGCTTATACCTTCATCTCCAGTGGTATCTCATAACTTTGACCTGCATACGTGTTCTTACACATTCACATACATCCACAAAGACAAACATAGAGCCCCAGAATTTACAAAACTATATCTTTGGGGCTAGAGAGATGTTACATATGGATGTGGGTTAAAGAATGGTTATTTTCATTGGGATTATTATTTGGGAATTTCATGGTATATGTGAACAGTCCTATCCGGATGTGTTCAGTAGAGGAAATTAATAGATCTCTGCATGCATGACTCATACACACCCCTGTGTATATGATACACTCTGATTACATGTCTATGAAAATGAAAATTAGAAGGAAACTAGAATCCTAACAAAATCAAAACCCAATGTTGTGAGTGATGGCAGCTCAGCTCAGATGCTGGAATAGTGAGTTCCTACTCTGTGCTCTGCAGATGCACATAGAGGCCCTAATCCTGCATTCTGCTCTGCTATGCATGTAAGGAACAAAGGCTGGCGTAGTACCAAGTTAGAATTTAAGCTATTTCAAAGTTAGGACAACTCATTACAATATTTTTCATTAAACTACTTTGAAAGTTCTGGCTCTGAGACTAATTGGAAGAGAATGTTATTTACCATCTCATATGAAAAACAAGGAAAACAAGGAAGATGGACTGCTCTTCTGTGGGTGTTTTGGCCACAGTTAGTTTCCATGTGGTCAAGGCAAGCTCAGGGACTGTTGGATTTTAAGCAGACACCAACTCTATCAGTTTGTTAGACTTGCCGTATGCAAGGAACAGAGGAATAACACATGAAAATAAATTCCTAAAAGGTAGAAGCTAGCCACCTAAGGTCAATGTGGGAATAGATGTTTCTTTGGAGAAATTAGGTTTCATCGTGGTTTGATGATTTCTGCCCTCATCCCCATGTGGATGCAGTCATCTCTGTGTGTACATCTGCATCTTTTTCCTAACTTTTAGTCATATTGGATGGGTGCCTACACTAACGACTTCCGGTGACCTTTATTACCTCCTTAAAGATTTACCTTCATAATACAATTGCATTTTTATTGAAAATGGATTTATTTTCATGCAATATGTTCTGATAACTTTCTCTTCCACAACTCCTCTGAGAGCCTCAACACTTCCCCTCCCATCCAAATCTATATCCTTTCTGTTTCTTCTTAGAAAACGAACAAGCGTCTAGGGAATAGTAATAAAACGAAATAAGATAAAAAGACGGATTAATAGGATAGGACAAAACAAATAAACAGAAGAAAAAGAGCCGAAGAAAAAGCACAAAAAAGTTATATAGACACAAAGACACACGTTTGTACGCACAGTGTTCCCATTTAAACATAAAACTAGCAGCCATAACATATAGTATATATGTAATGGATACATAATGTTAAAAAAAACCTAACAAATTATAGACAAAGAACCTCCAAAGATGCAACTGAGTTTAATGTGAGTGGGCCATGTATTGGTGGGCAAGAGTGGTTTGTATCCCCAATGAGATTCTGTTGAGAAAACTAATTTTTTCTTTTGTGAACAATTATTAGTTGGAGATAGTTTCTGGATTATGGTTGTGGGACACATATCCAACTCTTCCTTTCAGCGCTAGGATCCCATGTAGTGCGGGCACATGTCAGCCCTGTGCATGCTGTCGCAGTCTAAATTCTTACGTGCTCGGGTCCTGCTGTGTTTAGAGGACCTTGTTTTCTTGGTATACTCCTTCCGCTCTCTGTTTCTTACAATCTTTCCCCTTCCTCTTCTGCCCGGTTCTCTGAGCCTTGAGAAGAGGGATTTTTATAGACATATCCATTTTAAGATGGTGTATTTCAGGGTCTATCATTTTCTGCACATTCATTGTCTGCTGGTCTCTGCTTTGCATTTTCAAATACAGGGTTAAAGTTTAACATATACATTTTAAAGGGGAGAGAATTCAGCCTATAAAACCATCTAATTTTAAGACCTGCAGTCTTTTATTTCCTGCTTTAATAATTCTTTAAAAATATGCACTACTTCATTGTTGATAGCATCCAGTTTCATGTGGTCCTAATTGATTCTAGACTTCCAATCCCCTTTATAATACTTATGGTTTAAAAGATCATTTTACTCACTTTTTCAGGTTTGCTTCTAGACATGTTTAAGCAGTATAACCCTAGCCAATGAGACACAAAGGAAAAGGCAAACCAAGGATAACATTTCATGTGTTCTGACGAAAATAGACAAAAATGATGGAAATCCAAGGAAATTGCAATAAAAAAGCTTAAAACAGCTATAAATGGCTCTGACAACAGTCAATTGTTGACTTAACTTTGGAACTGATTGCTTCAAACCATCATTACCTTATCTTCCTTCCCTCCTCAAAAGCTCAGTCACTTTAATATAGATAAAATTAAAGCATGGCTCCCACATTATTTTCCAGCAATAAACCTTACACATAAAAATGTTGATGCTAAAATCTGCCCATGAATTGCTCACAACTGTTGGATTCCATTCTTGTCTTTGCTTCGGTCTTGTTCCCGAGGTGTCACTTTCAGATCTTTGGGCACTAGCAAGCTGATTTGGGGGACTTTCTGAATCCCTGGTCTTGTCCAGTGTCATAAAACTAACGAAGCAGTCATGGATTTTAGCTTCATGCATTGGGGCAAACAAGCCTCATGCCAACAGAGATAAACCCAAGAAGCCTCACTCCAGGTTCCGTCTCCTGTGAACAAATAAATCTTTGTGCCTTTCCATTTTAAATACTGAAGGAGTGAGTCTTTAACCTTCTATCTGCCATGAACCCAACAAGTTCTGAGGGAACCCTTATGGAATATTATTGTATTCATTATGTCCTTTGACAAGACATGCACCAAGTGGCCTTTAATTTTCCAATCAGAGTTTTCTTATATTAAACTTATGAAAAGTCACCTCCTATATCAGGTGCTAAAAATAAAACCCATACTTCACTTTAAGAAATATCCCTAAGAAACTCTTTTAATATCCACAGATCTGTAACAAATGCTATAGAAATATGGATTCTGCTTTTGAGACACAACTCTACTTCTTTGTGTGTTCCTAATTTCTTTCCAAAGTTTTGTCCATACCCAATTTCATATTGAAGGTCAGAACCAAGGAAATTACTTCAAATTTTATTTAATTTCAAGTGTATGCCATCTGATTTAGATTGACTGGATGGCATCTTATGTTTATTTGGAATTACTGATGATCTTCCATTCATTCATTCTTTATCAATTACTAGGTCTGATTTTGAAATGCAGGCAGACAGATTTTGACATTAATTTTTAAAAATAAAGCAGTTTCCACTATGTTATATATTGTTTATTTTCAAAATTGTGTCTATAAATATAAAGAAAAATGACACAAAAATAAATCCGCAATGAAGTTTGTCAGGTTGTTTACTCTGATGCATTGGTTACCAACATATTTCAGATTGTCGGTGTCAGGTGGGACCATTTGATCAGAGAATAGCTGCCATTGCCTGTTCGTGACAGTTTGCCGGCTATCTTTCGCACCTTCACAGCTCGCTATGAATTTCATCCCTGAAACATCAAAACCATGTTTTTACCAAGGTTAAATACTAATCATGTAACTATAATAAAACCTGCTATTTTATAATGCATTTATGTATTTAAGTATTGGTTTTGCAATGGAGAAGCAACAATGTGATGATATATTCTTAGACCACAACATGGGCTACAGGTTGGAGAAGTAAATCTGGATTTTTACTAGCCCTTCAGTGCATCTTACATTCAAGAAAAAGAGGTTTAATATTTTGTACTGCACCGCCCCTCAATCAATCACTTGTCTATCCACTCCTCAACCTCTTCAAAGGCAACTTCTTCATGCTGGGAGCAATCTCCATGGACTGAAGAGACTTTCATTCACAGAAACTGAGAAAGGGTGCTGGTTTCCTGAGGTAGTGTTTTCCATTTGGGAACTATAACTCAAGTTTCTTACTTATTCTTGTTTCATGGGCTAGCAAAAATGCCATCAAATACACACACACACACACACACACACACACACACACACATACACACTCCTGATTCTCAAAATATATTTCAATGTATTTCTTCTGCCAATATTTTTAGACTCCACTTATACTGTGTCAGCATCTCTCCTAGTTCACATAGCTTGTTGGGTGTGTACACTCAGATCCTTTTGTGATGGATATGGGACTTAGGATCCACACCCTTCCCAGGCTATAGTTGGTGTGACTATCCATATACCATTGAATCTAAGCCTGAAAACAAGAAGTTCTAGTGTATCGCCTAGATCCAATCTCATTCTTATTAACTTCTGAAGACCAGGCACAATTATCCCCAATGGTAGTGAATGCCATCTTGGATCAATTCTAGGAGCACAACATTGATACCGAAACTTTTTCCTTTAGTCTACCAAGCACAAAGCACTCAATTTATGGTGATTTGTTATGTCTTGAAGACAGTATCATATACTTTCAGGATATCAGCTCAGCTGATGCATGAGTAGCATCCTTAAGAGACTTTTTATATGACCTCCTAGTAGGCTAACTGTATTCAGTTACACTATATAAGAACTTCACTGTATATCTCATGAACGATTTATCACCTAATACCTCCTGTTCTATGATGTATAACTCTTGGAGGCCTAGCTTTTATGATGTGTATGAATGCAATATACTGCAAGCCTTTGGAAGCTGTGCTGGTTCGGTCCTTGAGAGCAGAAAAATATGGCCCTGAATATGTTCAATTTCCTGTTCCCTTAAGAGCAGAAGCTCTTCAGCCTTGTCACTAGATAGCTTGGCTATATCTCACCAAGAGCTTTTCTACAATGGTGATACAGGGTTGGCTCTGCTGCTGTCAGTCCACAGCATGCCACACTAGGCAGTAGCTAGATCAGTCTTAGAGTACTGTGGTCTTGTACTCTGTAAAGATTTGTCACTTGTATTAGTTTAATAAAATGCCTATTGTCCAGTAGCCCAGCAGAAGTCTAGGTGGGGTGGTCAAAACAGGGGAATTCCGGGAAGAGGAAAGGCTCAGTGTGCAGTCACCAGCCAGATGCAGAGGAAGCAAGATGAGAATGCCTCATTGATAAAAGGTGTGAATTCGGTGTGTGTGTGTGTGTGAGAGAGAGAGTCTTTTGTGGTGGTTACTTCTTGATGTAGTTAGCTGTGATGCAAAAATCTCCGTATGTTTCACTAACTTTATTTATCCATCCCTACAGCTTCTTGGCTCCAATTTTATACATATCCTTATTTTTCTCTTTCATTTAATTTTTCTAACAATCCATTTATTTAACACATCATGTTCACGCCCCCTAACCTCTGTTTCTTCCGATACTCCTCTAGTGGCCTCTGTTTGTGTTTAGTTGCCTTATGTTTGTGAATGGCCTTAACTATAAAAAAAAAAATCTAGGTACATAAATGAGAGAAACCACATGATTGAGATTTATCTTTGTGAAACTGATTTGATGAAACCTCAAATGATCATCTAAAGTTATATCTATTTTTTTGTGCAAAGAGCAGAACTTCAATCAAATTCATGGCTATAAATTCTATTGCATAGACACCATTTTTACTTAATTTTTGTATTTATTTATTTATTCATTTATTCATGACTAAGGGAATATGGAATATCAGCTAAGTTTTGATTTGTTTTTCTCTAACAACTAGTAAGGATTTTCCACATGTTTAATTGATATTTATATTTTATCTTTAAAACTTGTTTATTCATTTCATTAGCCCATATATTTTGATTGGATTGTTTGATTTCTTGTTTTTTTTATGTTCTTCATATACTGGATGTCACTTCCCTTTTGTAGACTGTGTCCTTATGTAATTATGTTGCCATTCTGGACAACAGTATTTTAATTTGTCTCACTTTTCAACTGTTGGCTTTATTTTCTTATTAGCTTTCTTTGATGATGTGATCCCTCCTAGGGTAAGCCACACTCATGGGGAAAGCCCACTCCAAAAAGTTGCTTAGCAACACTAACTAGACTCAATGTGGAAAAACAAGAAACCTCTAGCTTGGGTCAAGTCTGGAGCAAGAGAGAGGTGGTGAGGATGAATATTTGAGGAGGTGGAAAAGGAATGTTAATCAAACCAAACACAGTATATGAAACCCACACATAAGACAATGTTATTTGAAAAGAAACTCTCTGCATATGCCTACATTTTATATTGTCCCTAATACTCTAAAAGATTCAGTTCTTATACTGAGGTCTCTGACCTGGTTGGAATTGATGTCAATACAGGGTGATAGTTGGGTAGTTATATTTATTCTCCCATATGATGATTTCCAGATTTTTCCATCAACATTTCCTGAAGAGACTGGTTTTTCTAACTGGGTAGTTTTTGGCATTTTTGTAAAAAGTCAGGTATGTACAGATGCATGAGTTTATACGTGTATCTGTGAACCCTCTATTCTGTTCCACTGATTCATATGTCTATTTCTGTGGCAATATTATGCTGCATATTGTGGCACATTATAATTTGTGGTATAGTATAATTTGAAATCAGATATGGAGATATCTCCAGCATTATTCTGTTTGCTTTGAATATCCAAGCTTTCTGACAATTAAAAAAATCTATGTTAAAAATGTGAGGGACCTAATAATCTTGACTTTATTAAGACTCGTTTATTTATATTACCAACTCTCCTATTCTGTGATCATAGAAGCTCTTCTCTTTGCACAGTGTTTTAAAGTTTTCATTGTAGAGTGGCTGCTTGTGCTTGGTTAGCATTATTCAAAACTCTTTCTGCATTTTCAGCAACTGTGGAGGCTTCCTTTTCTCACCATGTTTTTTAATTGTCAGAAGAAAGATCTCTGATTTTTATTTATCAATTTTATGCCTGCCACCTTGTTGAAGTTCTCATCATTTAAATGATGCTTTGATATCTTCCTTTCCCATTTGTTTCCTTTTGTTTACTTATCTTATTCCCATTAATGCTACAATAATTATATTGTACAAGAGTGAGTGATGAACACCATAGACTTACTTTTGAGTTGGGTGGAAGTGGTTTGAGCTTTGTCCCATTTACCATGATGTTGACTACAGCTTTGTCATATATAGCTTGTATTATGTTACTATAGGTTTCTTTTGTTCTCAGTCTCAGGTGAGCTTTTGTCACGAAGGGATGGTGGAAGTTTTTAATAGTCTGAATTACACTACAGAAATGATCATGTGAATTCTGTCCTTGCGGCTATTTAAGCAATATATTAAACATACTATGATACTATGTTCACATGTAAAGTTAAACTAGACCAGCAACTCAGGGTCTATGACTTCTGCAACCATGGGCTGACAGTTTGGTTCACAGTATCATTTGTGTTTATTTCTCATGAAATCTGCTCATTATTGAGAGTGAGAGATTGAAATCTTGAACACTAATTTGCTGCTAACATCTCTATTTTCAGACCCATTAGTATTAGCTTTCTATTTTCACATAGACTGAGGTTGGCTGCAGATATATTTGCAATGCTGTAACCTGTGGCTGAGGTAAGTTCCTTATCATAACATAACATCCTCTTTACCCATTTGTTATCATGGAATGACTTATGAAATGTTTTAATTTTAAGAGTCAACTAAAAAGAATTTATAATAATTACCTCATTAAATCACAATCTAGCTTCTGGTAACATTATACTGATTTACATGCACCAGCAAGAATGTCTCCAAATGTTATTTTATTTCTTTTGTGTCATTGTTGTCATTAATTTTATCTTTACTAATGCTGTAAACTTACATGACTTAGCTACTACTGCTGTTTAGAAGGGAGTTTACCTTGAAACAAATGTCTATGTATTTATTTTTATTTTAACCACTTCTACTGGCCTTCATGTCTTCATATAGACCTATTTCCGAGAATTCTTTCTATGCAATGAACCCATGTTAATGTTTTACAAAGTACCATTATGATTTGAATAATTATTTCGGCCTTATTACCACAAGTAATCCGTGATATTGAAGAAAGATTGCAGTAAGCAACTGTTTAGCTAAGCAATGTCGAAAATTATTTGTGCTTTTCTTCTGAATTGATATTCATTTCTTCCTTTCTAAAACATAGCTAGCTTGCTTCTTTTAGATGTTCTTTGTGAATGCTAGAGTTTTCATTTTCTGCATTTCCTGCTGCCATTCAGCTCCTTGACTTCTAATGAAAGCTGTCATGTATTTAGGTAGAGCCGCTTTTCAGCACTTTGCACCAAACGGATACTTTTTCTTTCTTTTTCTAAGGTCTCCAATGGTCTCCTTCTCCACAGCACTTAGAATATGATTTGAACTTTTGAGAATTTCATAATGAATACTTACATCATTTCTAATTCATCATTTTCTTCCTTTCTTGAAATCCTCTCTCACCCACCCCCTTCTCTCTCTGTGTAGGAATGTGCATACTTATGTGTATTTGAATATATGAATGTACATATGTTCATATATACTATTTTGTCCATCCGGTGCTACTTATATGTGTGTGGATTTAGAGATGCCCACCTAGGTTTAGACAGCCTATCATTGGTTTGCCCCTAAAGAAAACTGGCTCTACACCTTCAGCAGTTATTAACTACTCTTAACTCTTCAAATGCAGGATGGGCATTAAATTTAAACTTTTATTCAGTTATGTTGCCATGCCACTTGTGTGTCCTTGTGTGGGCAACCATATTGTTAAAGATTCATGAGTGCAACCTCCCTGTCCAGGTCCAGAAGAACTATCTTACGGCATTCTCTCAGGTTTGCTTGACTATAAAATCCCCCCCCCCTTCCCTGATGTTCCCTGAGCTTGGATGTAAAGATTATGTTATCGATTTCCAATTCAGAGTTAGGCACTCCAAAGTCACTTATTGTCCGTATTCTGGGCAGTTTTAGATTCCCTTTAAAAACCTCTGTCTACTGCAAAAAGAAACTTCTTTGGTGAGGTGTGAGAGTTATACTTATGCATATTAACGTATGTATTTAAGAGATTTTTGAAACCTATGTTAATTCAGCAAAATGATAGTAGTAGGTTTTCCTCTAGTGTCTATGACTATTGCAGTTGTAGATCCTTAGCTAGGCTCACAGTTGTGAGTTGCCTTCTATAAAGTATACCTTATGTCTACTCAGGAAGTTATTGGTTCAAGCTATGGGCCCACTATTTTACCACTGGACATATCTCCTCAGGCCTGTCATTCCTGTAGCTCACAGGAATTGCATCTGGGTAGGACTGTCGATACTTTTTACTCATTGGCATGTTTCATAGCACCTTCTGAAGGTGTAAGAGCTAATCCTTAGGGAGGAGGTTTCTGGCTCAGAACCAGCCTAGTTTCTCCAAATCCTGTGACCAGCGTGTATGATATATTCATTAGTAGTGTTTAACTCTCAATTTCTCCAGAAATGAAGAGCAATGAAAATAGTGTACATTGTTTTGAGAGTCTCTTGGACAAATCTCTATCCTTGACCAACAACTTGAAAAGAGGTATCCCTTGCCTGACAGTAGGATTTTGCTAAATTCCTACAGCTGCTGGGGAGAACATTATCCCTGCATTTTGAGTAACTCCAATTAATATCTCTCTCTCTCTCTCTCTCTCTCTCTCTCTCTCTCTCTCTGTGAGTGTCTTTAACATATAGCACAATTATTTAAATTTTCCTATTTCAATTAGTTTCTATATCTAGTTAGCTTTTTGGTTTGGCTCTCTTGATTAGTTGTTCTCTTGCTATTTTTTTCTTTGTTCTCATGGGGTTTTTTAGTGATTCTTATAGTTTTGTTTCATGGTTGAAACTGAAGTAAGTCATTTCTATGGCTGAAATTGGGTACATCTTTTCTTCTGTTGAGCTACATTGTATCATGAGTCAAATCAGTAAGAATTTGAACTAGGCCAGTGTATTAATTATTTGTTTCATACTGTGGCAAAATAGTTGACAAAAGCAACTTCCAGAAAGAAGGAAGGAAAGAAGGCAGGAGGAAAGAAGGGAAGGAAGGAAGGAACAAAAGAAGGAAAGATGAGTGAGTACTCAGGTTCATAATTTGTTAGTGTATTACACCATGACAAGGAAGTCAGGTAACAAGAGCTTGAAGCAATTGGACACCCTATACCCCAAGTTGGGAAGCACAGAGAGAATGGGATGTTAGTATTGAACTTGCTTTCTCCTGCTTATACAGCCCAGCACCCTAGCCATCCAATAGTGGTACCACAGTTATGGCGGCCTTCCCACCTTCTATTAATGTTATTCATACATTCCCTCACAGGCATGCTCAGAGGTTCGTCCCTTAGGCGAATTTTAGATACTACCATATTGACAATGCAATTTGGACTTGTGGCACCTTAAATTCATCTTCCTGTTTAGTGTGGCCAATTATTTGTAGAGAATTTCTTCGTATTTTTATGCTCCATCGCCTCACCTTCACCAATGCTCTGGTACCTAAAATAGAATCTCTCTTCTTGCCCAGAGAGTAACAGCTACTACTGATCTCTCATTATCTGCTTGCTGATCATTATGGTAAATATTTACTTGGAATGACAGCTTCTCAATATTCTTGATCCTCCTACAGCAATGGTTACCTGATGCCATGCTCACAAATCCCAGAATATTCTTCTACCAATAGGTCGTGATGGCTTTGAGAACCCTGCACCATTATTCAACTATCCTTTCCTTTCCTACAGTCTAACACTACAATAGAATATAATTACATTGCCAGCATCTTTGCTTTTAGTAGTTTGCAAACCACCATTGGCTTATTTCATAATTTTCATTTTCTTAAATCTAACAGTGTAGTTCAAGAAGTTAGCTACTTTTTTTTCTTCATCACATCTGTTTTAGAAATCATTATAGCTCAGGTTTCTTCATGACATAAATTGCCTTGCTTTGATTTCATCACTTTCTCTGTCATATCGGTTCCCTGTCAGAATGATGACAGCTATATTTGGAAGCAGAATTGTCAGGCAACCTCTGCTTATCTAGCTACATTTCTCGTGCACGTGTTTCTGAGCTTCAGTTTCTACACAGATGTCCCCGTTTTCTTGGCAGTTTGACTTCCCTGTTTCTTTCCCTTATCTGCATGAAAGATATAGTAAAAATTCTGTAGTATTTTAAAAAAGTAGTGGAGTATATTTTAAATTGGTATTTATTTTGCCTTCTTCCTAACTAGAAATCATGCAACTACCTTAAAAATCCACTTTAAATAAGTTTGTCTTTTATTTTTGTTTTATATGGCTGACTAGGAGCGTGAGTCAGCTATTGTTACCTAGAAGCCTCAGGGGCAAAAACAACCTCCCTCTGAAGTCCCATAAAAGCCATGGGTAATGAACCAAACACAGGTGCTATTGTGTAGAGTGAGTCTCTGCCTGTGCAGACCTACAGAACTGATTGTGATGTGTATATGTCCACTGTACTGATCTAATGATATAGTACACTGATGTCTCTATATTGTTTTATGCACAGTTGGATGAAATGTAATTCTAAAAATGTTTATAGAAAATGGGAAAGGAAAAGAAAGAAGTGATGTGCCTACAAAACATTATTCTTTTTCATTAAAACAAACAAAACCCAATTTGCCCTAACTCACATTTTCATTTCACACACGCCCAAACCTATAGCTGAGGATAGTTTCCGAGAGTATTTATAAATCTACTTTTCTCTTTTCAACTACTATAGAAAAAGGAATTTCTTTGATGAGTTATAAAATCTGTTATGAGGAATTGGGGGGGTATAAGCATATCAGGGTCATTATTACAGAAAGACATTAAAACACACATGAGACCCTTCACAGATTTCCAGGGCCTGAGAAGGCCTCCTGTCTTTTAAAACTTTATAGTTAAGGTTCCTAAAGTGTCAGCTATGGATACACATGCTCAATGAAATATCACAATGTTTTCTCTGGGAAAATGCCATTGCTATAGAATCATTACACAAGTTGACAATGGACATGCCAGTCAGGTTGTCTCCACTTAGCCCCTGCTCTGGCACCTAGTTTGTTCTCACTGAAGATGCAATTGAAAATTTTGTTTGCCATTGTCTTAGTTTCCTGTTGCTGTGGCCAAAGAAATATTTCACTTTTGCTCAGAGTTTTGGGTTACCGACCCTCATTGTGGGAGGTCTCCATGGAGGATCTAGTTATCAGGTCATATGGCATCACAAGTCAAGACGCAGAAACGCATCGTTGTACGTAACTGCTGCTCTCCTTGTAGCTTGGTTTGGCACTCAGCTGAGAAATGATGTTGTCCTCCTCAGTGGAACTAAGAAAAATCCCTCTCAGGAATTCCCATGTGTCAATCTAATTCAGACGGTCTCTCATATTCCAGGTGTTCCCACATCCTTCCAGGTTGACAACTGATGATAACCACAAGAGGCACAAGAGTAAAGTATGGCTCACTCGTAGCACACAGGTCATAGAAACAAGCCCTGTGTGCTCTGAGCTTTGCTCTGATACCAACCCTTGTAAAGTCAACATATTCTTATCTCTACAATAAAGGTGGATATAAAGATCTCCTGACTCTAAAAAATTTTTATAAGAATTAAATGAAATATACACATCCACTTCCTTAAGCAACTCTGTATCCTTACTAAGCACTTACTAAATGTTAGCCATTAGTATTATTATCTACATAAGGGACTATGCGCATTGTCTGGCACCAGCTTCTTTGAGATAATCTACTTCTCATTCTGGTAGGAGGTTGAACTGAGGAGAAAGCAGAGGCAGGGAACAGCAATATATGATTTACACACTAAAATATATTGGCAGATATTGATTTGGTTTAGAATAATAGGTGAACACATTCATGTATATATATTCATATTTTTTAATTTTTTGAAACTGTTACATATGTACTCAACTGTGTGTAAATATATCTGAGGTGGTACTGAGATCAGGTTCTACCTTCTGCTAAGTTGCTACATACTGTGTAAAAAAAGTATGGCTTCTAAGAACAATGGATCTGGGTTTTGATTCTACTTCATGTACTGGCTGTGTGGGAGC
>LOEQ01006653.1:4128-27719 GCA_001685075.1 Bramus lutescens | reverse complement strand
AGAGGGAATTGGGAGGAGAGGAGGAGATGGAAATTTTTAATAATAATAATAAAAAAGAAAAAAGTATGGCTTCTATGTCTGTGCCTTATCCTGAGAAACCCTCATTTTATAAGCAATGTTTGACTTAATCTTGAACAATGAGCATGATTCTGCTACCCTAGTGGACATGTGATCAGTGCCATCTACCTGAGGCATCAGGTCCATGAGGCATAGACTGATAAGTACCTTATACCTGAAAGTAGAAAGGGAGCCACTCTACAATTTTTAAAAGTTATTTTGAGAATTATATAAGTGGTATCAGAATTCTAACTTATATAAGATATAAGAGTGCACATTATGGGCAATAGAGCCCAGAGCGCTGAAGGTAAAATTGAATATAGTCCTGCCCTACAATGTGCAATGTGAACTCAGGACTGCTACCATGATCCCAGTCAAATGTCCCTTCATGCCATTCTTAATGCTTCTGCGTCCTCTTAGGCTCTCAGGATCACAAAAAAGGGGTGTGATAGAGTTGTCATTTGGCGGAGTGTATTTGCTCTATCGTTTGTTTCCAGTATAGATGCAAATTTTCTTTTCCAGATCCTACCTTCTGGTGATGTCAGGGGCTCAAGGGGCTCTGATGCCCTCTGGAAAACAAAACCTCTGTCGATCATACAGTTTGAGGTTCAAATCAATTATATAGAAATCTTTCTATATCACACGGATTAGACCAAAATTTCACAGAGGTTTGCAGTCAGAGAAACCTTATGGTATCATTAGGCAGACTCTTTGAAATATGAATCCAGAGGTCTTATCTGGTCATGGAGAAGATGACACAGGAAACCAGGAGAAGCATAGTTTGCTCAGCTTACTTCCTTTAACCACAGTGTCCAGAAGAGGGTGAAGAATCAGTTTGAATTAGGGAAATAATTCTCACCACCTCATGGATCCTTGAATACAGAGAAGTGATGGGAATACAGGGAGGTGTTATGTAAGAGATACTGCAAGGATTGGGTTTTCCAAGGAAAATCTAGGAAGATATGTGAGATTATGGTTGGACTTCAAAGGCAGAATGAACTGGATATGAGATAGTCCACACTTACTGTTGATAGCAGATGTGAAAATTAGCATAATGATATAATGCCTTACCCAGGATACTTGCAGCCTTAGTACATGGTCAATTTTATCTTACAGCCTTCATGGGATACATAAAACACTGGCATTGGAAGAACTTTAGAACTCTGTCCTCCTATGGCTAACTCAGATTTTTCTTCTCAAATTTGGATGTCTGGTTTAGTATAAAGTGGTACAGCTCTATTGGGTACAATGGGAAGAATATGAGGGAAAGATAACATCTCTGAGAAGCAAAGTAGACAGCTGTCTGGCAAAGAACAGCTCCCTTAGGCCTCTCCCTGTACCTGTCCAAGCCAGCAACCTCTGATGGAGTAAACAGCGGTTGCTTCCCACAAACAACAGCGTCTACCAAGTTCATCTCAGAGTGGAAAAGTAACTGGATCAAAGAGACAGGCAGAGCGGATGCCTCAGGAAGGGAGAAGAGAATGGAGGATACATCATGTGGATCCAGCAATTTGCTGTAGGAATAAATGCTCCCTCAGGCAAGAAGAGTGAAGTTTATTGATTTTATATTAGTAGATGTTAAGAACAATGATTAAGATTGAGAAGAAAACATCCTGCTCCCTGAAGGAGACTCAAAATGAGGCCTCTAATGTTCCGGGCTCTTAGATGAGCATGGATAATGATCTCTATATTTTATTCTCAGTGTCATGTAAGCAATGAGACCTGCCTTCTGGAGTTGAAGAATGCTCCACTGTTTTCTGTAGAAAAGATTGTATCTGTATGTAGCAGGCACACCAGTCTTTCGAAAGTGGGAGAGTTGATTTCCCCTCGGGCTTCCTGTTGGCTTGAACCTTTGATAGTGCTTGGAAGCCAAGTCCTGGTCCCAGAGTCATCCATAGCCAGCTCAGCCTCAGAGGACTGCTGTGACAACCTTTATGAAAAGCCAAATGCGCCTCTAGCAACCCTCCAAGGACATATGATCAGCAGGTGGGAACCAAGGCTGAAAGAAAGAGACCACTTGACTGATGCCTATATATATTGCACAAGAAAAGATGGCATGCCCACTTAGGAAGACTTCATAAAAACATGAAAATAACCTCATTGTTCTAATTTAAAGTACACCAGCTGGGCAGAGAAATCATTATGGGAAGCACATCAGAATATTTTAAAGAAATGAGGCAAGGCTAGGTATGTTTCCATTCATAAAATCTCTCCTGTGTGGTCATGTCTGCTCACAACACACACACACAGGCACACATAATGCTAAGCTTTTTATAATTAATTGTCTTCTGTAGAGAAAGCTCCATTTATTTGGGATGCCACTAAACAAGTGAAATACAAATTACAAATGACATTGATATGCTCATAATCACTCTTTCCTGGCTGCCAGAAATATTCTCTGAGAGAAACCTGAATTTCTACAGATGGCAAGGAAAAAAATTGAAGCCCGCAGAACACACCATTATTCCCGAGAGACGTTCAGTTCATTAGTTGAGGCAGCCAAGTCTTCAGGAGCCACATCTGATCAGCAAATGGGAAATGAGCAAGACTATAAATTCCCAGCAAACCAAATCATTAACATTTGCTGCCTGCATCCTAGAAACACAGTAAATCAAATGTGTCATCATTTATCAAGACAAAATATCATTACTAATTGGGATTAATTTGCTGCTGTGGGATTGCTGACCTTTGCTGAAAGAAAATAAAACTGCTCGTTAGCTGTCTTCATTTAATTTTCCTTGAAGGAAAGAGGGAGAAAGGCAGTCTGTCTTGTGGAGGGAGGTGAGGTGGGTGTTATCTTCCAAACAGCTCCACGTTCTAGAGTCCTATTGTGCCTGCTGATATACCCCTGTCAATGCAGGATTCGGTACTCTGAGTACCTGTCCTGGGATGACAGTACCTCTGCCTGTCATTGTCTGTAAATTAGTAGAGTGTTTAATATAATGACTAAGAAAACAAGACTCTCAAAATCAGCATGAGCAAAACTAACGTGAATTCGCAGTGGCTGGAGCAGCAAGCACAGGTCCTGCACAGGTCTGCACCCAGTCCTCTGTATATACATTATGATTTCCTGTTTAGTATTTTATGGGACTTGTGATTGTGTAGGTCTCTAATTATTATCCCTTTTCTTGGACTCTCTTCCTTCTATTGGTTTGCCTTATGCAAATATGAGGTGACAGTTTTTGTTTTATTTTATGGAATATTTTTTATATTAAGGAAAATGGATGAATGAAAACCTAGCCACTAAAGTAAAGGCTAACAATTTAACTTGATTTCTACTTGCTGGGAGACAAGAAATCAGCTTCCTCTATAGAGTGACATTGGGTAAACCGATGACTCCACATAGACCTTGCGTTCAGGAGTATCTGGCCAACCTATAACGGGCTACACAGTGTGTGTGTGTGTGTGTGTGTGTGTGTATGTGTGTGTGTGTACATGTGAGTGTGTGTGTGTGTGATTTTATTTTCTTACAGTTTGGTGTCTGTTTTTCTTTTGCAGCAGGTTTTATTTTGTTGTTTTGGTGGGGGTTATTGTTGTATTGGGTTTCTGTTTGTTTTTTGGGGGAAGAACTTAATGTAGCATGGATAAAGAAGGGGAGATGATATGGAAGGACTTAGAGGAGGAAAAGAATATGAAATTAAAAATGTAAAAATAACTGTTAAGAAGAGTGACTAGAAAACATTCAGTAATATGCCATCATGTTCAAAGTCAACTGATTTACTGATCATAAGGGCTGAAACACAGAAGAGGAAATACATCCCAGAAAACAAACCCATCAATCTGTGGATCTGTGATTCAAACACAGAGTATTTCTACTTATCTCCGCCATCTGTGTTCATTAGTCTGTGTTTCTTTTAGCTATCAGTAGAGATAAATTAGAGAGGGTCTAGGAAGGAGCCATGCTGTCAAGCACTGTAGGATGCCATGGGGACTTTGAAGACACTCTCATATGCCTGAAGTAACAGGGGCTAGGCAGTAGCTCATTAAATGTGTGAGGTTGAGTAATCCACAGCACTGGGAAAGGAATGGTGTGAAAAAAAAACAACCTTGAAATGATTTGCTTAACTGTCCTACTGATATTCCTGTCAGTGCTGGCCACTGCCCAGGAGACATCAAAGAGAATTCTGGACCACAAGAGAAAAGGAGGGTAGGCCAAGACTATCACATAAGTCAGTACAAATCCTCAGTCTCTTGTCAGACCTTTTTGAGAATTCTCCAGTCTCGAAATCCCCAGAGCCTTTTATACTTTCTCTTCAAAATGAGTTGATATTTGGAGAGATGGCAGTATATTCATGTTCACATAGAAACATACAAAGGTATTTTCTCATCTTATTTACAAAAAAATTCTTTGTAGTATTCGTGGTCTGTGGATATGATTATCATTCTTTAAAATGATGCGTGAAAGCCAGGCAGTGGTGAAGCATGCCTTTAATACCAGCACTCAGGAGGCAGAGGCAGGCAGATCTTTGTGAGTTTGAGGCCAGTCTGGTCTACAGTGCAAGTTTCAGGAATGGCTCTACAGCAACAGAGAAATGCTGTCTCGAAAAACAAAACAACCACCACCACCACAACAACAACAAATGCGTGAAGAGGCATATTGTGGGTAGGTGTGAAGATTGAGTCAGAGATGACTCAAATCAGGTCAACCACCTTAAATCACATGTGAGTGAATTATCAATTGGTAATTATCAATTATCAGTTCAAATGAAGTTTGCCAAATATGTCTTTCTATAATCTAGTGTTCTAGAGACTCTTGGGAAATATGCTTATGAATGGGCTCATGTGAAGCAAAAGGGCTGTGAATTAACAGTACAGCAGTGTCTGATGCAGCTAATTTTCAAAGAAATGTGGAGTATGAGAGAGTCCAACGGCCCTGATTTCTCTGTTCCTGCAAGGCAAGTCCAAGGACAGCTTACCTTGAGCAACTGAGTCAAAGACTTTTGCTAGGAAAATTAGTTTCTGTACCGGAATTTTCCTCAGCTCAAGATGGGTTCATTGCTATTATAGATTCTGGGAGGCAAGTAAAGGCAATGGCAATAGCATATATTGTTTTTGGAAAGAAGATTTTCTTGGATTCTCTGACCAGCAATTCAAAAGAACTTTTCTCTTTTTGATTCTAGCATTGTATTAGATCATTTATAGCTTTGGGGGAAGAATTATCACCCCAACTGACATAATTTCATTTAAACCACATATATGCATATACATATGTACATAATTATATGTAAAATAAATATAATGATTTCCCCTGGCAAAAAAAGAGATGGGTTCACTGCTGATTTCTTTTGGTGCTACAAAAATCTAATTTTTAGTACTGCCATTTGAATTTCCAGGTGACCATGCTCAGTCTAAACAAGTTGCCTCCTTCTTGACCTTTTACTTCTTTTTGACTGTTTTTTTTCTCTTTATTATAACTGTGACTCCACTGTGAGACAAAAGAAGACTACAGGTGTTTTATTTGAGAGTGACAAAATCTGTATGCACACTTACCCAAGACAACATTATACAAGCATGTTAATTTATAATAATATTACACCAATCCAGATATTAATCTTTAAAATGAAATAGAGAAAAATACTTTAGCTAGATATATGAACTTTCATAATGTCATTTGTATTTCCTGCTCCTTCTAGGACCCACAAGTTTCAGTTAACAATGTACTGGTTTAGGTTCCTAGATTTCTACACTCATATTATGTAAATGTTAAGGGTTATAAAAATGTAAGGCATCACAAAATAGCATTTAAAACTCCATAATATGTTCTAATGTCACAGTGGAGACAGTTTTACTAAATCCTTTAACAGTAAAAATATTAAAAAAAAAACTTTCAAAATTGTATTGGCTGCACATTTCTAGTAGAGTATTGTTAGTGTTTCCTAGCTTAGAACTAAGAATTAGCTGCGACTTATGGGATCTTCTGGAGGGGCCAATTGGGTGCTACACATGGGATAAAGGCCAGTTTTACTGTGAGAGAGTAGACAAAAGGTATCGATCTCATAGTATACAGAACAAAGAAGAAACTTTGGCAGGAGGTTATGCATGCTACTCCTCTATGTGTTGCCATACCATATGTAGTCCTTTATGAGTTAATTCTTCCCATATCCATATTTACACCCTGACAAAAGAGTTGGGTCTTCATTTTTTTGTTCTAGGCCTAGAGAATCTTCTGTTTAGACATCTGCTGGACTTCTATTACACTAAAGTAAGCACATATTCACACTTAAGTATTTCAAGAATACAGGAAATAATCTTTTTATTTGCAGCCAAATGGATGAGACTAGAAGCTTAGCTGAAATAAGGTAGGCATAGAAAGAGAAGTCCTGTGTGTGCTGGTTCATCTGTGGAAGTGATTTTTAGGAAGGATAGAGAAGAGGGGAGGGTGCAGGGGGGGGCTTGGGTAACAATTGCCAAAGCCCACTATGGGGGAAGTATCTTCCAATGTTCTTAGAAAAGTCAAGTGTCTAAAGTTTCTAAGAGGCTCCTGCATAATTTGGAAGAACTAGAAGAGAGGAGTTCAAAGACTCCAAACAGAAATTATATATGTTCATGATATATGATATATGATAAATGATATATGCTAATTTCCTTCATTTGATATACTCATGTACATATATAACTATGCATGTAGGTTTATTGTGTATGTATTAAATTACCACACACAAAACTAAAGTTATGCACAGTTGCAAATCAATTAAACATAATACATACATAAACAAAAGGTATTTAATACTTTATGACTCTGAAGTTTTCATGTTTCTTGGAAAAAGAGTATTGCCCAGGGATATACTTTGTTTTGCTTTGCTTAAATAAATTTGAGTTTTCTCCCTGTGATTCTACCTTAAAAAAGAAGAGAGAGAAACATGAAAAGTGTATGAGCTCTGCCTCCCCAGAACCAAAATTTTGAAGGTCAATAACTAATTCTGCATATACCCAGTTCCTATAGGACCCCCAATCCTTCCCAAGTATGTGTTCTTTAAAATAAAGGGAAATACACTTGAGATCTAGCTTTATTGAATAGTAGTCTGATAGAATACAGGAAATTATTTTAATATTCCTATTTTTGTTGAAGCTTGTCTTGTGTCCTAATATAATGAGATCAATTTTGTAGAGAGTTCCATGCAATGTTCACAGGATTATTTTATTTTGTTTTGTGTTTGGGTGGCATTTCTGTATGTGTGTGTGTGTGTGTGTGTGTGTGTGTGTGTGTGTGTAAGCATGTGTTATGCAGGTAGCCACATCAGCGTAGTATTAATTGCTATGTCATACACAGAAGATATTGTTCCATTAAATTTCTCATTAACCTTCAGCTCCTCAGTCTTTCCACCAACTCTGTTGTGACATCCCTAGGCCTTGGAGAGTATAATATATATGCCTCATTGAAAGAGAAAAAAGTCACTTGTTTTTAGTACTTTGACTAGTTGTGAGTCTTCTTTTAACCATCAATCTCTATAAAAAGAAGCTTCTCTGACCCAGTCTGAGAGCAGCACCAAACTATGGGTATACATACAGATCAATAGTAAGAGTGCAATTTGGACATATTTATTTAGGAAAAAACAAATAATAGTACATTGTTCTCTAGTGCTCATAACCTTCTCAATCAAGTAAAAAGCACTGATACTTTTTGCGTTCATTTTTATGGGTGACAGACCCTCACACTAAGCAGAAAGTGGTTGATTATTCTTATAACAGTCGTGACACTTTTGTATTAATAGACTCATTTTGCCTGGCACAGAAGAATTACAGCACACAGGACCTTATCTGGAAGAGTCCATTGATGACTTTTTTCTCCTAATAGTTTTCAGAGCACTATGACTGATAACCAATAGGAAGAAAGTTTGCAACTCCATTCCAGCTTGATTCCTGCATGTCCTCTATCCGATATCTATGGTATCTTCAGCTGGAAGATCTTACTATCCAGTTCTGGTGTTATTTGGAGATCCTCCGAAGGCTCTCTGGCCAACAACTCATAGGGAGGTACCCCACACCTGACACTGAAATTTTGATTTAAATAAAAATTTTAGTAAGCTTATACAGTTAGGTTAACATAAATTTTCTCATAAATTCTCAGATTAAGGTAGCCCTCCCCCAACATCTACCTTTCCTGATCCTTCCACTCCATCCTCATATTAACCACTTCCCGTTTCCCGCACCTTCTGTGATTTAATACCATATATATGCTTCGCTTGCTCCTTTCCAAACCACATCTCATGGATAAATGTTTTCATAGTAGAAACTGGAGGGCCACTTATGCATGATCATATCGTATGCAAATAAAACTAGTGTGAGTTATTTTTCCTATTTATACTCTTTTATTAGCTTCTCTTTTCTTTTTGCACTAGCTAACTCAAGGTATCATATTGAATAATATTAGAGGAAATAGATGCCATGTCTTTATGATTTTAAAGGAAAAACTTCACATTCTTCCCAGTTAGATGATGTTGGTTATGGGTTTGCCAAATGTATACTTTACTATATTGATCTATATCTCCTTTATATCTAGTGTCTCTATGGTATTTTATCATCAAAAGATGCTGGATTTTTTCAAAGGCCTTTCTGAGTTTGTTGAGTTGTGTGATAATTGGCCTCAAAGGCTTTTAGTGCTGAATACCCTTTAATGATTTATGTGTGATAAGCTATCCCTTCATCTCTAGAATGAAGCCAAATTAATCTTGCTGGATGATGTGTTCTTGAATTTTGTTTGTTAAATTTTTCCTATGAATTTTGGTATCTATGCTTATCATTGAAATTGGTGTTTGTTTTTCATTTCTCCTTGTATCTTTGTGTTTGGCATCATTATAATGCTGACATTGTAGGAAGAAACTGAAGCTTTCCCTTCTTATCTATTTTCTAAAAATTACTTTAAAGGCATATGTGTTTTGCCTGCATGTGTATCTGTGACTCCTTCTACATTCGGTACCTACAGAGGCCAGAAGAAAACATTGGAATCTCTGGAAGTACAGGCACAGACAGATGTGAGCTCCCAGATTAGTGCTGGAAATTGAGTCCACGTCCTCTAAAGATTATCAAGTGCTCTTAATTGCTGAGCCACCCCTCCACTCCAATCCCCTTCCTTTTTGTTTTGGCCAAATAATTTGAGAATTATTTGTTTCCTTTGTTCTTTTAAAACATGGCACAATTCTACAGAGAATTCATCTAGACTTTAGGTCTTTTTAAAGTCAGAATGGTTTAAATTATTGTTGCAGTCTCACTGTAAATTTTTTGTTTAAGTTTGATTTGCCTTTGGTATGTGGTATGCATGTGCATAAAAATTCATAAATTTCTTTCAGATTATCCAATATGATAGGATACAGTTTTTTAAGGTATATCTTTAACATTTTCTGGATTTCGTTTGTATCTATTGTAATATTTCCTTTTTTGCCTCTAATCTTACTAATTTCATTTGATTCTTTTGACTAACTTGAATAAGTGTTTTTATATTTCATTTATCTTTTCAAGAGGCCAACATGTAATTTTATTGGTTCATTTTATTGTTTCCATTTGATGACTTGTTTTTATGATTTCTTTTTGTCTACTATGTTTTGGGTTGGGTTTTGTTTGTCTAAGGGCCCATAATTGTCTTATTTATGTGAGATAGCTCCAATTCTGTACTGCAGACATTTACTATTATAAACTTCCCTAATAGGGCTGCCTTCAGAATTTTCAAAAGCATTCATTATGACTGTTTTATTTTCAATTATAGAGACTTTTTTAGTTCCTTCTTTATTTCTTCAGGGACCCATTCATCATTCCATAGTGCATTGTTTAATTTCTTTTTTTTTGTCTTTTCATTTCATGTGCTGCTGCTATTTCTAGTTTCATTTCACTCTGATCTGATAGAATTCAAGATATTACTAATTTTTTTCTTGTGTTTGCTGTCTTGTCTACCAGTGTGTGGCCTACTTTAAAATGAGTCATATGGGCTTCTAATGTGTATTATGTCATGCTTGAATGTACACTTCTGTAGATGTATGTCAATTTGTTCTATGGTGTCAACCATTTAACTTGTTTTTTTTTCTCTAATTTTAGTCTAGATGATCTCTTTATTGTTGAAGGCTGAAATATTGAAATCACTCATTAGTATTGTGCTGCTACTAATCTGTGACTATATCTTGTACTCTTCGTTTTAAAAATTAGGGGCACCTGTATTTGCTGCATATGTGTTTAGAATTATAATGTCCTCTTGAGGGATTATGCCTTCAATCATTATGAAGAGGCTTTCTTTGTCATTTTCGATAAGTTTTATTTTGAAGACTATTTTGTCTTGGGTAGGATTAGGGCAGTAACATATGCTTGTTTCCTAGTTCCATTTGCTTGGAATACCTTTGCCTATTATTTTATTAGTATTTATTTATCTTTGATGGTAAGATGTGTATCTCAGAAGCAACAAAAAGAAAGGTCCTGCTTATTTTGACTGGGAGCTTGAGATCTTGAGTATTAAGAGTTGTTATTGAACAAAATGCAATATGTATTAATTCCAGATTCTTTAATATTTTAATGAAGGGTGTTTTCTTTGTGTTTTTAATTATTTGTTTTTAAATCAGCTCTCTTAATACTCTATAGATTTTTCTTATAGGCTCTTGGATGTGTTTATACAATCCTTCAGTCTGTAGTATTCCTTCTAATATTTTCTGTAGAGCTGGCATATCAGTCATAAATTCATTTAGCCTGTTTTTGTTTTCTTTTGTGAATATGTGTTTTTTGCCTGTTTGTTTTAATCCAAGAAAGTCCTTCTTTCTCCTTCAATTACAAAAGATATTTGTTGAGGATTACAGCAATGTGCATTGGCAGTGATGGGTTTTCAGAGCTGAAAATATCTTTTAACTCCTTCTGAATTTTAAACCTTCCATTGAAAAACCAACTCTTAGTCTGATGAGCCTGCATTTGTATGTAATTCAAATGTATTTTTGTTACCATTTTGTATATTAAGTGTTTTGACTATCACATGTCTTGCAGAATTTCTTTTCTGATTATGCCACTTTGATGTTGTGTGTACCTCATACATGGACAAGCTTCTCTTTCCAGACTGATAATTTTCTTCTATAATCTTATTGAAGGTATACCCACATCTCTGATATGGGATTCTTACCCCTTTTCTATGCTCAAAGTTCAAAGACTTTAGTCTATTTTATCTACGTTGTCTACCTGAAAAACCTTGCACATTCCATTCACTCATTAAAAACAAAAGAATGATCATTTTCTTTTATTAAATAATTAAATTCCTCTACCTTGTTTTCAAATCTTGCTATTTTGACCTCCCTGAAATCCATTCTTTTGATTTAGCCTTTTGTAACATGAGGACCGGTTTTGTTGACTTGCTAAATTTTTCATTTGCTTCCAGATTCCTTTATTTTTTCTTTAATATTTATCTTTATTAATCTTATTTATGTATCTTGAATTAACTTCATTTATTCAATTTTTTCATGCTCTCTTGAAATTCATTCAGGAGTTTACTCATCTGTAAATTCATTCAGGTGCTTATTACTGTCTTAAATTTTTCTTTGAATTATTTATCTTGAATTTCACCTAAATGTGTCTCATCACAGATCATTATTCTTGGATCGGCAACTTGGGAAGAAACCGCATTGACTTGTTTTTTTCCTTGTTATTTGGGTTTTTAAAATGAGACAGGCATTTGAAGTTCGTTCATTGGTTGAGCCTTAATGCTATACCTGGGTTGAGTGAGACACGGTTTGAGTGTGATTAGGCTAGGCACTAGTGACAGGGTTGTGTGTTATGGGACTTTAATATCACAAGGTGCTGGTTATAGTTCCCATGATCCAGTAGTATTCTGGAGCTGTGTAGGTGAAGACAGTTACAGGTCCTATTCTGTGATCTACAGGTTTTGTAGAAACGTGTCATGAGTCTCAGCAGGTGATTCTGACTTTACATTGAGTTGGTCCTAGTTCTATGCCTTCTGTTTTCTTTCATGGCTACTACAGTTTAAGATCTTCCACCCCAATCTATCGTTCCTACTAAAATATTTAGAGCAAACTGTTTATATGGTATAAAACAATCAGTTAAGTTTATTCTTTTGCATATGTGTATACAGTTTTCCCCACATTACTTATTGGAGAGATTTTCCTTTTGTATTATATCTCTTAGCATCCCTTGTTGAAGTTAATTTTACATATTAGCATGAGTTTCTTTCTTAGTTCTCTTTTATGCTGTACTGATCTTCATACCAATACTGTGGTATTTTGATTATTGGCATTGCTCACAGAAGTAGATGAAAACACAAATCCAATAGAAGATGGGAACAAAACAGAATTCCCCTACCCCTTAAAAAATCCAATGGAATCTTGAGAAAAAGAAACCAATTATGAAACTTCACAATCTCTGATGCTATATTTCTCTGTTCTACACTATGCCATTCCCAAATAGGACTGGGATTAGTCATATGCCTCACTGTAGCCTATAATATTCTGAGGCATTTGTTGCTGATAAGGAAGAGGATTCATTGTTCCATTGCTCTGTAGATGATCATTTCCTTCTTCATCAAGTACCTTACAGATCATTATTCTCTTCTGTATTGTGGGGAAAAGAATAGCACATGTCCACCTTTGCCTATGCAGATATACACAAATGTATCCTATACCTGAAGCTAGACTTTACATTCTGTGGACAATTATCATATTAGCTTGCACATTCAACTCATTGAAGACAATCAACATTTTTAGGTTTCTGATATTTGCTGTTTATTTTTTAAACCTTGAATGGCATTATGTTCTTGGAGTCTATAACGTCACAAGAAATTCTTGTTGATAGTTTGAGCCTATATTGTAACTTCATTTGGCTAAGATTGATCTACTCATAGCTCAGGGATAGAGGAAAATTAATTTCAAAATAAACCCTTACCTAATCTGAGACTCTCCATATATCTGCAATGAATGTTATTAAAATCTGGCAGGTGGGAGGAGTTTATTTTCTGTTGAACAGTTTGCCATTGTCCCAGGGTAACCAATCATGTCTTTGCTTCATTCTTTTCCCTGTTTAAGGTAATGATCCTTGAATTCATAACACCTCCTGCCTCAAGGTAATGATCCCTAAATTCCTATTTTCTTTTTATTTGCTCACTTTTCCAGTATGTGTTTTCTTTAAGACACCTTGTTATTCTTTGTTCTATTGGTTCTATTTCTATCTTGGATTCTCTTTCTATTTAACATAATTGAAAGTTAAAAAACATATTGATGATTGAGTAAATTTTATGTACTTCAAAACTTCTACTTAGATTTGAGAACTATTTCTTCTCCAAAACCATGTTTCTGCTTTGCACCTGGGATAGCCCACAGGAATCCGATACACTGATGAGAAGAGATTGAGCTGCCACTCCAGCACGCCTATCACCACACCCTCTTCCTGTAACTCAAGGATGAAATGACATTATTTATTGTGTTTTGCTATAACACTCCAGATTTAGCTCCAGAGAGCTGAACTTTATCTAAACAAGGTCTTTTGTACCAAATTCATGTTTATGGTAGCATAAAAATCCTGTAAAAGAAACAAGAAGGTAGGAAATGATACCTTTGAAATATCATAGGGGAATCTTGGCAGCAATGAAATGTGCTCAGTCAGTCTTCCAAACAGATATAAAGCTGTTCCTCACGGGGATAGACAGGTTTACAGTGTTTGTGATGCTGATTAGGCTTCGGATGAGGGCTACTCACACAGAATCACAGAACACTTCATGGAGCAATCCTTTAAGACACAAAAGTCGAGAAACATACCCTGACCTATATTTTTCTTCTTTGTTTTTCTCCTTTAGGTGCTCAGTGACTTAATTACCAGCACTATGTTAATAAAGATTATAAGCTAAAGATCCAAGAATTAGAATTAGTATTAAAAGAGAGTTTGTATAGAAAAATAATTTAATTTCATATAAAACTCCGCATTTCTCATTTGTCTCTTTTATTTTATAATAGGAGCACCAGGAAATCCAAAGCCTATATTACCATAAAACAAGAGGAAATTTTGCTGAGCAGCAACTTCATAATTTTGATGAACTCTTGACTAATTACCCACAATCCTACAATATCTTAATTTGTTCTATTTCAGCCATTTGAGTAATGAACTTGAATTCTGATGATACTATTTCAGCCTAAAATCTTGTGAAAATTATGGGCTTACAGATGATAGTTTACAAATTAGCTCTATCATTCTCTGTAGAAAAGGAGGATAGGCCACTGATCATGGTACTAAATCCTGCTCCAGAGTTTAATAGGTCTCTAGTAACTTGGAAAACAATAAGACGAGTGCTTTCGCTGGTCCAGATTAAACATGATAAACCTGGCTGTTAGGCTATTATCCTATGTGCTGCATTACAAGGTGGGAGGGTGAATGAGAACATACTATAGAAGAGTGGGTCTCACTCTTACCCAGGAAAGAAGGCAACATCCGACCAAAGTCACAATTCTATTAATCTAAACTCTTATTGTGTCTAGAACTTTATTACATCAGCATGGCGGACGCTTTTCTTATCATGAAACTTCTCTAGCAATGGTAAATGGTACCCACATTATAGACCAGAGATAAAATTAGTTGGCCATTTCTTTGAAATAACTAGATTATCCAGTGAGTCATGGATACATAAGCTAAATGCAGAGACCTCCACATCAAATTCATGTGCCGGCGGGACAATATTTCATCTTATCCACTCAGACAATGTGACATTAGAAACACACAACATTATGCTCTCCACAGTGATAAGCATTCTCAGGTAACAAATAATGGACTGTTCAACTCACACTAGATGTTATGTGGAAGGGGTGTCAGCTATTCTAATGGGTGATAGGTCTAACCTGGCTTAACTTCTTCTGTCTACTTGCTCAGCCTTATCAAAATACAAACAACACATGCAATATAAATGACTGTTAAAAATGTGCCTGTAACGAAAGTTTCCGTAAGTTACAGGCAACGTGACATGGAAAAGTTTGAAAGCAGGACTGTGAGCATGAGTTAACTGTTGATGAAATTTTGGGCCATAGCCAAGAGTTCTAGTCAGCCTTTTTACTTACATTGCCTAGTTTTGAAAACATGTTCCTTCAGGGATAGCCAAGTAAGCATTCTGTCTGCCTTGGGTGAGCATGGTCTGTACCTTTGAATGAGTCAATTGGTCAATATTTGACTATCTTTAAGTATCTTATGATAACAGTAAGTTTCATAGCTTTGGAAGGTTGATGTTGCTAACACAGCAAACCTGCTACATGGTTTAAAGTTGTCTTTGGGAGGGAGACTGAGTCTTTAAAAAGTAGCTGCTATTAGGCAGAGTACCTGTATGCTAGCCTAAAAGCAAGCTGAAATTCTTCCAAGTGCAATGTAACAAAAATTTACCAGACTGCAAACTTCCAAACCAGTTTCAACATCCTATGAATATAGGACCAATGCTGTCACAGTGCTATCTTGCTACTGAATATCCGAAGGCACTGTCACATATGGATAAAATTTCCAGGTTTGTGTCTCTTAACTTGTATCACACCACAGAAAATGTTGCTTCCTATTCCCATCACTTAAAAGCTTAGCAGCCCAAGAGTAGAAGTTAATATTATAAATATAAAATGCAACCATATGCTCTTAGTATGCTCTTAGAGTATGAAAACTGCAGTTGGAACCTACAAATAACCAGTCACTGCTCATGGCACTGTGAGCTGTTCCTTCCATAGAAAGAAGCTGGCTGTGAAAGTCACATGAGCATATCTTAATATTCTTCCTGTAAATCCTTTATAACATCTTCTTTGTTTTGTTTTATTTTGCTCTGCTTTGTCTTCTTCCCCTCTCCTCTTCTTCTTTTGCCCATAAATCATGCTATATCCTCAACATTCTTCAAATTGTGTTTAAGATATTATTCCATAGGATACCAATTATTGGTGACATTTCATATTGGATGTTTGGGAAACATAGGTGGATTTTAATAACTATTCTTGTAGGGAATTGTTGAATGCCAATATTCCTGAGAAGAGACTGCTCAACACATGGATAAACAACCCACAGGGAAGTGAGGGCAAGCAGACAAAACAACAGCTCAAAAATGGATATTAGATGTAAAGCAAAGGATAACCAGACTACAATCCACAGCTCCAGAGAAGCTAGGTAACAAGGAAGAACACATGGATCACCCTGGGAAGGGGAATTAGATGAGATCTTCTAGGTGAACTTGGGGCAAATAGGGGAGTTAAGGGAAGGGATGGGGACATGAGAGAGTGGGATGGTTGAAGGGGGCAGGGACTTAGTAGGAGAGTAATGAAAGAGATGTTGATAGAGAGAACCCTTATGAGGTTAGGCAGAAAACTGTTGCTAGGGAAATTCCCAAGAATCCTCAGGGATGACCCCAGCTAAGAATCCTAGCAGTAGTGGAGAGGTAGCCTGAATTGGCCTTCCACTGTAATCAGATTGGTGAATACTCCAACTATCATCAATAGAGCCTTCATCCAGCAACCAATGGAACCAAATTCAGAGATCCGTAGTCGAGCACCAGGCTGAGCTCAGGGAATCCAATTGAAGGGAGGCAGGAGGGAACACATGAGCAAGGGAGGTCAAGATCATGATGGAAATCTACACAGAAAGCTGAAGCAAGCTCGCGGACACTAATAAACTCTAGACTGACAGCTGTGGAGTCTCCCAGGGACCACACTAAGCCCTCCATATATGGGAGACAGTGGTGAAACTTGAACTATCTGTGAGGCATCTAGCAGTAGGACCAGGATCTATTCTGGGTGTACAAGCCAACTTGCTGTAGCCTATTTCCTATGATGGGATGCTATGCTCAGGCTTAATGCAGGGGAGAGAGGTTAGGTCCTGCCCCTACTTAATGTGCCAGACTTTGTTGACTCCCTATGGTAGTCCTTACCTGTTGAGAGGAATGGATGGGGGGAGGTGAGGGGACCGGAAGAGGGTTGGGAGGGAGAAATGTGGTTGGTATGCAAAATGAAATTAAAAAAATAAATAAATGAAAATTAAAAAGAAAGAGATTGTAATGATGTAGCAATCTACTTCTGTGTGATTTCAGCATACCATGTTGAACTATCAGCAAATCAGATCCCAGACTTCTCTTCAATCCAAATATCACCTGGCATATCACATGAGACTATATATGCATGCTTGGGAACAGAAGGCATTGCAACATGATGAAAAGCCATAGAGATTTGGGCAACTTTTTCATGTAACTTGCTTGGGCCTGATCATGTACATCATACTTCCATTTGGCAAATGGGTTCTCCTGTGCACATCTAAATTTATGGGCCAGTGAGTCAAATGATACCCACCTCATGATGGCTAACTCAGGTCACAAGGTAAATTGGTGGCCCACTTTCAAGTGTTCATTTTCCACTAAGATTCAACAACAGGTCAAGAGCTGTTGTTCAAAGAGAGACTAGTTGTCTGGAGGTATATGATCGTAGAGCCTAGCTCCAAAATTCCAAGGGTATCCTCTGTGATTCACCTATACAAGGCTGCCAAGGACTCCAGACAGCACCTCTATCTGTCACTGATACCTGAAGCATAATCAGGTCTGCTGAATCATATGATCCAAGTGTCATAGCAACCTCTACAGAAACCTGAAGGTGTGAAAGAGCTTCTGTTCCAGTTTCTACTAAGAGCATCTTTCTGGATTACTTGATAAATGTGCTAAAGTAAATCACCCCACCGAGACCTGTGCTTCTGTCTTGGTAGTGAGAGGAGCCAGGTGCAATAACCCTCAACTTAGAAAGAACATCTCTGTATGTCCCCACATCCTGGGACTCAAGGAAATTTCACCAACATATTTTTTCTTGAATTTTCATTAGATTTATTTCCCATTCTTAGATGGAGGTATGTGTTACCAATAAGTCCGAAGTGATTTCTGCCTCCTGCTCACTTGGTACTGTCAGCATGTCATCAATCTACTGGAGCAGTGTGATATTTTGTGGAAGAGACAGATGATCAAGATTCCTTTAATCTAAGTTGTGACACAGGGCTGGAGGGTTGATATACTCTTGGGTAAAACCATACAGAGCTGGTTGAAAGGAAGTTGCTTTTGTGGTCCTTATGTATAGTTATCAAAAAATGAAGCTTTCGTTGGATCAATAGTTGTATACCGTGGATCAAGAGATGTGTTAATCTGCTCAGTTAAGGACACCACAATTAGGGTTGCTATTTGATTAAGTTTGCAATAACCTGTTTTCTTTCTCCATGATCCATGTGTCTTCTGCATAGCCAAATAGGAGAATTGGGGCAGATGTGAGAACTACCTCTCCTGCGCAAAAGGGAGACATCAGGAGCACCACTACTCCTGTGTATTTCAGATCATTGATGGTTCTAATTTCTGAATTCCCCTAGAGACGGGATATTGTTTAGGGTTCCCTTTTTCTCTGGTAGAGGCAACTCCAGTAACTTCTACCTGATTTTGCTATCATTACAGTAGCCCTCACTCCACAGGTCAGGGAATCAATATGGGAATTCTACAAAGTTCTAAGTATACCTATTCTGATTGTATGTATTCTGGAACTAGGAAAATAAGCACAGGATGAGATCTGAGAACCACTGGACCCAGGATTACCTGAACTCTTTAAGTCCCTACTTTACCTGGAGACCACAACCCTGTGGGGGATCTCCTGGAGTCAGTATCAATTCAGACCCATTATCTAATAGGCCCCATAAAGTATGGGATTATTTTTTCTTCCTTTAATTTTCTCCAGTGTTCATTTATCCTAGTAAAATGTCAATGTATCTCTCTGGGGGAAGGGTAGGGGAAAGGCCAACAATAAATTCTTAGGTATTTTAGCGAGGTACTTTCTCAGTGGAAACTGGCCTTGCCTTCCTTGAGGATTCTGGATCTGCAAACTGGCTCAAGTCTGAAAATTGGCAGACAGGTCAAGATTCCCTTTTGCTGTGAGACAATGCAGCCCTTTCTTCATTTGTTCTAAAATGGTTTCTGCTTATACAAATCACACCAAAATATAGTAGACTTCTCAACTATTTCATTCCTAGAATTACCATGATTGATTAGCCAATACCAGTGGGTAACGTGAGTCAGGCCATCATAAATATCATTTTGCCTGTGCTGCCCATTTTAAGTCAGGGCATTAGAGAAATCACTTTTTCTGCGCTGTCCATTATGGTAACTATACTGCCCCTGTCTTTGATGATTCATTACTGCCACCTGGTCACTGCTACTCCAGGGTCCAATTAAACCCCTCACATTTAATTAATCCAATGGTGCAGCAGCATCTTCCAACCTGTGGTCTGACACAAGGAGATCTTCAGCCCAGCCCTTCAAATGTACTGGTGTCTCTCTCATCTTCTTTACCAGATCGCATCCCTGATGGGCATGTCCTCTGGCCCTCTCATTGACGAAAACAAGGTTTTCCACAGCTCTAGTGTTGAAATTTCCTTGAGCTTTAAAATCCCTTCATCAGCACTAAGCCCAGGGCTATCAGGCATCTCCAGCTCCTTTTCAGGAGGTCATCTTCTAACGGATCCTTCAGGCAATCAATCATACAAACACTGACACCTTTAAAAAAAAAACCTATGTGAGCAGCCATATTAAACTTAGAGTCTCAACACAGAGCGCCTATATTGATAAACACAGCCTGAGAAAGTTTTAAAAAGTCATGTGTTTTATTTTTGATGTAATAATATAATTGCATCATTTACCCCTTTCCTTTCCTCCCCCAACTTCATATTATATATTTCTTCCACCATTATCCCACATCCTTAAAATTTATTTCCATTCACATTCCTCAGACTTTGGCTTGAATTAATTAGCAAAGATGTTAAGCTCTTTAGTGGTGTAGTTTAGCTCCTCCAGGACTATGCTTTCTTTCTCACCTGGAAGAGCCTGCTGATCCTTGAGTTTGCTGATAGATTTAGAGGCACTGGTACTTAGGGATTCAGTGTTTCCTTGTCTGGCATCTCCATCAGGAAAGGTCACTGTTTGGCAGACATTGTAGTTTTAATTCCCTCACACAACTGTGGAGAGGCCAAAACTGCATGGAGTGGATATGTATTTGATAATAATGGAGAGACTACTTATTCAGGTGAGACAAACCCACCAGAATCTTAGGATTCATATACCTCAGCCTTATTAGGGTCCTATCATACATGTTTATTCCAAGTTACAGTATCCCACTTTTTACCAATCAGCACCCTTATTTAATCTTGAACACTCTCCAAGGATGTAACATGATTTTTTGCTGTAGGTCAGCCAATTTGGGAATTGGATTTGATTTTCCACAACTGGATCTCTATGGCTGCTAATGAGAAGACTGTGTTTGGGTGGGGCACACTTAGAAATCTTTAGACTGCATATGTGAATTTAGGGAGCCATTCAATTTTTTCATTGAGCTCAGACTTTCCCTTTTCAGTTTATCTAGAGCAGAGGCTCTCAAACTGTGGTCTGCAACCCCTTTGGGGGTCAAACAACATTTGCACAGGGTTAACATAACAATATCCTGCATATCAGATATCAATATTATTCATTACAGTCATGAAATAATAAAAGTAATTTTGTGGTTAGATTACCACAACATAAGGAACTGTATTAAAGGGTTGAAATATTAGGAAGTTTGAGAACCACTGCTATAGAGTTTCTAGAAACATACAGAATGGAGAGCTTTCTGTTTCTTACATATTGATCTCTTAATGCCTTTGCTCTGCTTCTTGATGACTATTTACCACTCCATATCTGCCTGTGATAATTCTTTCAACAGTGAACTAAACAGATAAATTCTTGTGTGTGTGTGTGTGTGTCTGTGTGTACATGTGTGAACCTGTGTGTGTGTGTGTGTGTGAGGTATGAAAGCAGGATAACCGACTGGGAGAGCATGAAGATCAAATGAAGGAAGAGGAGAGAGGACTTGGGTGCATGTGGTCAAAGATTATGAAGACCTTATATAGAAAGGTCATTATAAAACTCTTTAATTTGTACAATGAATATTCAGCAATACTAACCATAAAAAATGTTCACTAAGAACCATTTCCTTAAAAACAAAAAGCTTCATATCAGTTTCTGAGCTGCTAATATGCAAATTATAACAGACTGGTTTAGTTTACAGACAGCTTTCACAACACAAAGGGATTAAAAACTAAATGAAAAATAAGCAAACAAAAACACAAACACTGGAAGATCAAAGTTCTCATCATCTGTATTTTTATTTCCCCTTTCCAACCAACCTGGACAGTTTTGAGAAACATACCTTCTTCCTCTAATTATAGCTATGTAAACTTGTTCACGTGTGGTGCTAGAGATTCAACATAGAACTTCCTGGATCATAGATAGGCACTGTACCAGGAAGCCTCACTCCCTGTCCAGTGATATAAGAATAGGGCAGACTCTGAGTTTACCAACCTCACAAGGGACTCAAATCCCAAAAGCTCCAGTAGTACTGAGAAAAGGGTATTTCCATACTGGGATTAGAGCAAGGTGTGTTTGCCAAGAGGAACTGACTTTGTTATCGAGAAAAGGCGATCATGCCATTATCAAAATAGCCTTCTTAGAAGATGAATATTGAACTATCCTTTACTTATAAATGGCTAAATTAAAGCAACTCTCATTATGGATTGATACATTATACCAGCCTCAATATTATTGTCTCATAGATTAAACAATATATTAAAGGGTGGTTTTCAAGGAATGATAAATTTGTTTACCTATTGAGCTCAAGATATGACATTATCAACAATATCATTAAAAATAGAACTATTTCATTAGTATGAAAGATGGATGACAATGTTATAATAAGGTTGTAAAACTTCTTCCAATTTTTACTTCTATTTGGTAAAATATAATCATTTCCAGCTTTTTTTCGATTGTAGGCTCAGATAATTGGATTTCATTTTTTGAAAATCAATCATATTTTTCAGTCATAAAAAATGACAGACCTAATAATGTTGGTCATTGATTAACTTGATCTAGGTCCTTCTAGGGTCCTTTAATTCATTGTCTCGTCACTGTTTGCCTTCTAGGTATGTGGAAATAACACAGACGAAGCTCTGAAATGCACTCTGTATCCCCGAATATACAGCTGGGAAAATATCAAGCAAGCGTCAGAGCCACAAGAAGCCTCTTTAAAGTATCAGGGTCTTAAGAAATTAATCGAACCTGAAATACGCTGTCACAGAAGCTGCAAGGGTATTTATTTATGCCATCCAAATAAAGGAGTTTAAAAGGAAGGAAGGAGCTGGACTACAGTTCTCAGACTGTGCCAAGGTGCCATGGAAAATCACAGCAATGCCATGGAATATCTTAGTCACTAAGGCTTTCAGTGCGACATTGGTTACCACCTGCCTTGCTACTGTTGCTAAAGTGTTAGGATGTATGTAATGAATGTATATTCCTGTTAAGATATTTTGTGTTAGAATACCAAATGAAAAATTAATGGGAGACAGAGGGCCTCACAGAAGGGGAACACTTGGAAATACTTAATCTAACTGGTGGATCTAACTGGAGGTAGAGGCAAAAACAAAACAAAACAAAACAAAACAAAAACCACCCTTTGGGATGAGAGTTTGTTAAGAGACTTGGAACGCCTAAGGCTCCACAGGCCTACAGATCTACTAGGTGAAACTGAGTAGATCTGAAGAACTGGGATGTGACTTCATCAAATGAGAAGAAGAAAATGGCCAAAAGCCTAAGGCTAGCTGAACGTGGTGGTGTAAACCCTTAATCTCGGCACTGTAGAGGCAGAGACTTTTGTAGTTTCTAGGTCAGCCTCCTCTCCATATAGCAAATTCCAGGATAGCCAGGGCTACATAGTGAGATGCTATTTCAAATGACAACAATGACCAGACTTATGACTGAGGTGGTAACAGGCCTTAGGAAGAAATCTATTCTTGTTATTTTGTTAAACAGTCGTGGCATTAGACTGTCTTCTAATGTCTACACGTAGACCTCTAATGTCTACACATAGACGTATAATTTCTATACTAGTGCTGCTCTCAACCTTGGTCAGAAAAACCTCTTGTTGTAGAAGGCAATGTCCAAATAATGTCACAAATGTCCAAAGTGTTAAGAGTAAGTGACCTTGAATGCTCGTCCCTAAATGAAGCCTCCATATTAACTACTCAAAGACACAGGGAACATTGCAAAAGAAAGGCCTACTTACTGCAAGAACTAGGAGATGAGGAAAGAAACTATGAAACACCTCCTTCTGGATACGATGTGACCTTTGAAAAACGAACACACAGAAGATGAGACCATCCACATAAAACACACACACACACACACCATGAAAGCAGGAGGGACATAGATATTTGGCTAGAGGGAAAGAGCCACAGGCTGAAGAAGAAGTGGCAATGGGATGCACGTGATCACAGTTCACTGTGTGTAACTGTCAAAAATTTTAAAAAATCAACAAAAAATAGAAAATGGGAGAAATTATTATTAAGAGAAGCAATATATATCATGGGAAATTCATATTTTAAATTATGCTCCATGTATAGAAAAATCAATTTATATGGAAAAACAAAAAACCCAGGATAGCCAAAACAATCCTATAAAATAAAGGAATTTTTGAAGGCATTACCATCCCTGACTTCAAACTCTATTACAGAGCTACAGTAATGAA
>LOEQ01006652.1:59478-72165 GCA_001685075.1 Bramus lutescens | reverse complement strand
TAAAGTCGATTTCTTCTATTTCTTCTGGAATAGGGTGTTCAAGTCTTCTTGTTGTGTGATCCCTGGAATCTGGTATTGTCATGTTGCCTTTCAGGTTGTTGGAGGAATTCTTGCATTGACGCCTGCCCATCTCTTCCTTCAAATTCAGCCAGGAAAGTTTTGGCATCTTGGTCCAACCTATGTTGCGCCTGACTCTGGGTGCATCTCTTCAGTGCAGGAGCAGGAACTGTTCCACTCTGGGTGGATACCCTCAGCGCAGGAGCAGGAACTCTTCCTGGTCCAATGACCTTGCAGACATTAGGGCAGGCTGGGTGTGTGTGGGGGGATCAGTGATGTGTGGAACAAAGGCCCTGCAGCAGGAGTGAAGGGGCCCAATGCCCCTTTCCCGGTTGTTCCACCCTGCCCTGGGATGGCACCCACTTACTTACAGGTCTGAAAGGTTGTCCTCAGCTCAGGGACAGGACTCTTGGAGGTCGAAGGACCCTACGGACAAAAGCTATTATCTTTTTCAGTGCATTGTGGTTCCATTAAGGGGTTACATTCGTGATCTTAATTTTCCATTCTCATTAAATTGTTAGATCTTCATACTCAAACTTACCATCTATTATTTGCCTTATTGTTTTATATTATAATGTCAAGTTTTAACTTATCTTATCTAAAGGTATTACTAAGATTTCAAATTAAAATTCATCCGCTACTATAGGGCACTAAAATTTTAAATATTTGTCAAACCTTAATAAAATAAAAAAAAATCCTTTTTTTTAATCGGACAGTAGCTAATAGCAAAATCTAAGAAATTATTTTATAATTTTAGTTTTTCATGACTATAACACTTTTATAATTTTGTACTTTAGTGATGTAAATAATAAAGGAACTATTTTTACTACTAATTCATTTTCTTCCCATTTAAAAATCTACCTGTGCAATCATGCACAATCACTCAATAAAACATCCAAAAGGTAAGACGCTCCTCTTGTTCATCTTGCAAGCTTTAACAAAAAATCTGTCTGGACAGATAGCTTTACTCTTTCCCTATCTTCTCTAAAGGAGGCTTTTCAGCCTGACTTTGTTTGATTTCTTTCCAACGTTATTATACACATGCAAAAAATTCTTAGGAACTGGTTTAAATATTTCTAGTTCATTCATTAATAATATTGTATTTTTATATTTATTTAGCCACTTTATTTATATCAGAGTTCAAAGTATTTAGTTGCCTTCAGGGGCATATATAACTCTCATCAATGCTTGATCTGGAATAGATTTCACTATCTCTCTAAACACCTTGTAGATATTTTCTAGTCCTTAATCTAAAATAATAGTTGAAATGAAGTGTAAATATTGGTTTCCTCTTCATTCATTCTGACTTGTATGGTGCAGTTTATCAATTTAAAGTCATGCATTTTCTTCATACTTTTGATTCTATGTTGCTTTAACATGATATACCATCTCATTTCTTCTCGTAGTTGTTAAATACTGCATTGTATCTTTTTATTGTACGCTGTATTTTAGCTCAAATATTTTGCCAATTTTTAACTATTTGAGAAAGTCATGTACATTTACATTCTAGCTCTTCTCCAGAAATATGTTGTTGTCCAAATAGTAACATTAATTTAGATGAATGGTGAATTATAGATAGATAGATAGATAGATAGATAGATAGATAGATAGATAGATAAATTTATTAATAAGTTTTCTTTTCTAGAGTATTTTTACTATAGAATTTTAGGTTGTATTGGAATTTCTCTTTTATGCTTTTTTCACATAAATTTCTCTGCTCTTCTATATTTGGTAAATATATTTAAACAATAAATATATTTGAACTAAAATATAATCATTTAATTGTTTTTTGCTTATTTTATTCTTGATTGTATACTTTTTTCTGAATATGTCCTTTTTAAATATTAAACCAATATTCTCTCTGGAAAAAACATTTTATATCCCACAATGAATTCTGTCTTGTCTGTTTCTGTAATATTAGACATGTGCTGTAATATAAAATCATTGTCCTTATATTTTTAAAAGCAACAATGAAATTTCAAGGACATGGTGGTCTCAATGAGACATGAACAATTCTAAGAAGGTTGGTATCTCATTGTCATTGGGGGAAATCTCATAGGGCTCCAACTCAAAATGGAAAGCAACAGGCAATTAGTAAAGAAGAGAGAAGGAGTCTCATGAAGAAGTCTTATGAAGGGACAATCCCTGATTGGTAATCAGATACAAAGTGGTTTATCCGTAGAGAAACACAGAAACAGGCAACAGTGTCCAGCTTTAACAAATTATATTTATATCTTTATTCATTTATATGTACATAACAACAGTGGTTAAAGAACAGAAAGCTGTGAATTTGAGAGGGAGTGGCGATTGCAGATGAGGAATAGGAGGGAGAAGAGGAATGGGAAAATGATGTAACTAGAATTAGAAGTTAATTAAGTAAATAAATAATGAAACAGAAAAGAAGGGCTTAAAAGCTTCCCACCACTTCTCCTTTAATTTAACTCTTTTGACAATATCTGGCTTTCTACCTCCACTTTGTAAGTGGGTATTAAATATGTATTGTGGTTTGAACTTCAAATTGATTTCAGTAACCACCTCTAAGCACAATGGAACAGGTCCAAGACAAAAGCGATCACATGAATATTTATGAAAATTTATTCCAGTGAAGTATGAGATAAAATTTATCATCAGTGAGGCAAAACAGATGACACAAAATGTAGGATATTAAAGTAGACAGTAGAATAAAATTCCTCAAAGGTATGCACAGGAGAAATAGTGTATTCAACAGCAATGAAAAAGAATTACCCTGTTCTTAGTATGGTCTGTGACATTATTAATTTTCTTTTCCTTTAAAATTAAATTTTTTCTTTAAAATCTGATCTTTATACATTAGATTTCATAAAGTATTTTAATAAACAGTATTTAGAATATTGTCTTATATTAGGCACATTTTTAAGTTTCTAAGGCATGACTTTAATTAAAATAAAAGTAATCTTATCAGAAATATAGACTCTACAAATGAGACCTGTTTGCTAATAAAATCATGTCATGTTTTCCAGTGTTTTATAGACATGATGTCATTGTACATATGAAAATGACAAAACAGGCAGAGAAAGAAGCTATAGAACTGTATTTGCTTGCACACAGAAGTGTTTATTACATATGTATTCTACTGAAGGTCAAACAAGGCATCGAGATATTTATTTGTATTTGTATTCTCATAAACTTTTTATAAATAGTTGAATTTCTATCATGGAAACAGACCCAAGTATCTATGATGAAATTTGGCCACTCAACTAGTTCTGGTGCTTAAGCTACTTTTTCCTTTATTTTTTCAAGAACCCGTCTGAATGTATGGAGATGGGTCCAAGTGGCACAGAAGATATCTTAATAATGACAGTCAGAATGAGAAATAAAAGTGAAAGTGAAAAAAAGGAGATTCAAGGGAAGGAAGAGTAAAAGACAAAAAGAGAGGAAAAAGAGAGAGAAAATTAGATTTCAGAATATTTGAAAGTGAATTGTAATGAAGGAAAAATCCATGCACATCCTGTCTAAGGACATGGAAACCTAAGTGTGTGACTAAATCAACCCATGTCCTGTCTAAGGACAGGAAGATTCACAGTGTCTGAAAAATATATAAATGAAATCAAAATCTCCCATTTGTTTTAACTTGCATTTACATTTGCCTAATGGTTAAGGCTGATGAACACATTTAAAAGTTTTTCTTAGCCAGGTTTATTTTTATATTGAGAATACTCTGTTAAAACTGTTTGCCCATTTTTTTTTAAAATGGTTTATTTGTTGCCTTGACTTACTTTTAGAGTTCATACACTCTAGATATTAATCCTCGGTCAGATATATAGCAAGAAAAGATTCTTTTTCATTTTCTGGGTTTCTTCGTCATTCATTTGGTTCTCTCCTCAGCCACACAGAGCTACTTAGTGTTATAAGTTTCCCACTCTTCATTGTTGGCCTTAGTTGATAGTAAATGGACTCATATGGAGTAAGTTATTTCTTACACGTATGCCTTATTGGATGCTGACTATGTTTTCTTCTAGGAGTTTAGAATCTCATATTTCACACTGAAGTTTTTAACCCACTTGACTCTTTGTTCTTTTTTGTTAATCGAGTAGACAAGGTGGTAAAACTGTGTTTAACATCACTCTGCTATATGTGCATGTTCACTTTTCCTTACAATATTTTTAGGAAATGCTGCTTGGTCTGGTGTGTGTTTTAGATGTATTGAATTCAAGTACTAAAGAAGGTCGTATAGTGATACATTAATGTTTTAAGTAAGAGAATAAATGGAGAGTCTACAACCAAAATGTTAAAGTAAGAAGTCAGTAGTTGAATAGCTTCCTTTGGAAATATAGACACTGACATACATTACAAGTAGAGTATAAGCTAAAAACTCAGAATTTTTTTAACTGATAGAACATTTCAGTTCATATTTAATTTGGATTACTAGTGATTAAATTTATTGAATACTTTTCCCCTAGGAAAAGAAATCTAACAAAGTTTGTAGTGTTTTAAATGATACTTTTTCTATACTATATTTACTTATAATTATTTATTTTTTATGGGTATTGGTATTTTGCCTGCATGTAAGTTTATGTAGCATATTCATATGAGTCCTAAAAATTGAATATCAGTCTTCATCAAGTACAGGCAGTGCTCTTAAGTGTCAAGTTGTCTTTTAAAATAGGATTTATTGGTTTACTGGCACTGATCCCTTGTCATCTGTCATTTACCCTTCCCATCCACTAATATAGGAACAAATTAGTGTAACCAGGGCACATCTTTTTCTGGTGGAACAATCACAAATAAACCACCAGATGAGATAGTCATCAATGCTTTTAGAATATTTTGTTCAAAGACACAACCTGAAGTTGTTCAGAAGTAAAACAAAGTATTACTGGCATGATAAACCATTCCTGTAATCCAAAGATCTGGGAAGTTGAAACAGGAAGTTATTAAGTTTGAGGCTATCCAAGACTTTATAAGGAGGTACTATCTCACACTACCAACATGTAATTGCTTGTGCTACCCCTTCAAAAGTACTAAAAGACAGGAGCTTATGAAAAATTTGTCCTTGTACATGGCTACTTAGTACAAATGTAAAGTGTTGTAAACTTTGTCTCTACATGTATTCCATTTATTGTAATTTTTAGACATATGCATATTTAATCTCAATGTAGAAGTGCTAAAACAGAAAGTAGAGAACTATACCAATTTGGAAAGAAATTTGGGCCTCCTAAAGGAAGCTTCCAAACAGTACTTAAAGTTTACATTACTTTATTAAATGAGTTGCTTCATTGATTTAAAAGTAGATTCAGTAATCTATCTTATCATCCGAAATCTATATCACCCTCTTTTTCATTTCAGAGTAGATTCAATAATCTACATTTATATCCTATCGTGTATATATCCCTCCTTTTTTTCCTACTTACCTAATAAAGATTCAAACCTGAAATGAGGTGCAAGAAGCTAGGCAAAGCCTTTTTCTTCTAGAAATAGTACTTTATATAACTATTAATATCATGACAAAAAGTTTAATATATATTAGTATATGTAACACATTAATATTAATATATATTAATCTTATTAATTGTGACATAATCTTTAAACCATAAGAAAATTTCTCAAATAATCAAAATAAAACCAAAGGATTTTGAGCTTAGTGGCAATAAAATAGTGTGTAAATTTGGGTTTTTCTTCTGTCCCATATCAGGTGACTATCCTGACATGAGACAGAAATTTTGGATTTAACTTTAGAAAGTGTATTTGTGTTCAGAGAAGGAGAGAACCACACTCCAACTCCAAAGCCAACTTTAATCTTTAATTTTACTGGGACTACAAAAACAACATTTGCATTACATGTTTGTGAGAATAGCAGAAACAATAATTTGGGAAGACATATGAAATTTTATCATGCTGAAAATGTAATATATCAAGAGGCCAATTTACTTTTACTTGAGACATTTTTTTTTCTGGATTATTTTTCCTTTTTATTTATTTGTCCAGTGGTTTTTGGAATCCTTAGCTTGATACCTTTGTTCTGAAAGGACAAAACCAAAACCTTTTCCCAATCCTTATTTTGGAGAGATTCATTTTGGCAACTTATTTCTGATTAAATGAAAAGTATTTGCTAGTTTCATAGGTTAGTTTAGATTAAACATCCATGCTGTTTGATGAAATATCTTCTCTTTTAATTAAGAGGTGTCTCTTGTTCAAATTGAATCTTTATCAATTTTGATGGTGGCCACAGCTTTCCTTTTTCTGTGAAGAAAAAAGAAAACCCTTCCTCAACATAACACATGTCCCAGTTTCCATTCTGTGGTCAGTATATTTTTTAAAGTATACAGGCTGATATTTCTCCTCTAGTTTTTTACTTTTATCCGATGTCTCTCAGCAGCTGTTGTTCCTTTCACGTTAACATTTAGAAAATTCAAAGTTAATAAAGCATTATGCAATCTACTTATGGGATCTTTATTTTGCCTATTATGTCATTTTAGGATATCCTTTAGGATTCCATTTGAACTTTCTATGACTGCTTGTCCTGTAGGATTGTGTGATATCCTGTAGCATACCTTAAATTGTAAAAATAAATAAATAAATAAATAAACTGAAAACAAAAAATGTTTAAAAATGTTTCATTTTGCTAGTGACAGATGCTGGAGCAATGTCAGTCTTAATTTGCACAAGTATCTCCCTGATGGTCATAACTTCTACCAAATATGTGATTACTGAATCAACCTTTTCAGAACTCAAAAGAGTTGCCCATTGAAATCCAGAATAGGTAACAATGCTGGGGTATACATAGTTAATTTTTTCAAATTCTACAAAATGGAAAACATCCATCTGCCAGATTTCATTTCTTTGTGTATCCCTTTAGTTATTTTCTGCAGGTAGTGAATTTTGGCTGTATAAGGAACAAATAGGAAACTGCCTTATAATTTCCTTGGCTTGTTGCCAATGGATGAAAAATCTTTTTTTCAAACTCTCTGCTATTGATGTGGTTTTTTTTAATGAAATTCTAAGGACTCCAGCACATTTCCTATCAATAATTGATCAATTTCTTCATTACCTTGTGCTAAAGGGCCTGGAAGACCAGTATGGGATCTGATGTGTACTATCTATATATGGGATGATTCCTATTACTGATTGAATCTCATAACTGAGTAATAATAAAGTCAAATCTGTATCATCTAGAATTCAGCAGTTTCAAAATGCAAAACAACTCTTACTGCATATAACAAACTGTGTTAAAATTTTCCATAAATTCATTAATACCATGAGAATAATATATAATTTTGACTGTTGGACAAAATCATTCAAACTTTGAGCAATTTTACTTAAATTTTCTGATTTTTAATCTGCATTTCCTGATTTATTTGCATGACTATAGAACTGATGGGATCCAGAAACTGGTGATTGCTGTACAATGTGTGGAAGGATCTAGTTAGTTCCCTTTATTAATTGAATTTGCTTGATTTTGGGATAGCTGTTTTTAATCTCTCCCAAAATTAACTGTAAATTCTTTACCAAGGTTCACTTTCAAACAATAATTTATCAATTTCAACATTTAGTAAAAGATGTTATAATTTTTACTGAGTATATTCCTGCTAATTTATGAAATTTCAATTTTCTTTTAAGAATGAAGTCAATAAGTTTTTAATTTTTTACTATGTTTATCATTCTAAGATCATATATTCCCTCTGCAATAATGTTTATGTTAGAGAATTCTTAGAGGGCAAAATAGTCAGAATGCAGTCAAGCATTAGATCCAAATAATCCAAATCTGTATCCTCTAATTTCTTTTCTACCAAAGCCAATTCTCCCTCACCTTCAGCTGATTGTTTCCTGGAACAATTTAAGTCCTTGTCAACATGTAAGATTTTGTTTAAATTAATCATTTCATAATTTTCTATCCCAATAGTGGGCCATAGATAAAAAATGTCTCCTAGTCATCTTTGAAAATCATTAGAGCATACGATTGATCTCTTCTAATTTACATCTTCTAGGTTCTAATTTTTTGTAGACCTATTGTATACCCTAAATAATGAATACAATCTCCTCTTTGTATTTTTTCATAAGCTACTTGTAATCCCCAACAAGGAAAATTGTTGTAGGAGGCTGCTTGGTCATTTTCTGGCCACCCAGACACCAGAAATAATCACACAGAAAACATATCAATTGCAATATTGTTTGGCCAATAGCTTAAGCATATTTCTGGCTAACTCATATCTTAAATTAACACATTTCCATTAATCTGTGTATCACAATGTGGTTGTGGCTTATCTGGAAAAGTTCTGTATGGCTTCTGTTTCTTGGCAGCGGTACATGGTGTCTCACTGACTCAGCCTTCTTTCTCCAAGCATTCAGTTTAGTTTTCCCTCTCTACCTCTGTTGTGCCATGTGTAGGCCCAAGACAGTTCTTTATTAACCAATGGTATTCACAGCATACAGAGGGGACTCCCACATCACCTCCCCTTTTCTCTTTAAAGTAAAATGAAAGTTTTAACTTTAACATGTTAAAATTGCATAAAAAAGGTATCAAGTAAGAATTATAGTTACAATACGTATAACTACTTTACCTTTTATCATAACTAAGGAAAATTATAATTATAAATGTCTATTCTTCAGCTCCATGAAGGACTCCAGAAGGATATAATATTACCTACATAGACAGGAATGCATTGTAAGCAACTTCCAAAACTCTAGGACTGACAGAGTTATTTTCATGCCTGATCAGTCACCTTAAGTTCTTCTGTACCGTTGAGGTATCCATCTTCAGCCTATAGGTCCATAGTGTCCAGTAGACTTTTCCATGAAGCAGAAAATTGCCAAGACAGTTCTACCTATATTGGAAGTTTGTAATGCACTTTTGTGTGTTTGTGTCTGTAGGTCTGTGTGTGGATTTGTGTGTGTGTCTGTGTGTGTGTATGTGCCATGCAGATTGTCATCTGGCAGACTCTTTCATGAAGCAGATGCCATGAAAAGTCCTATTTTCTTAAAACGTTTTAAATACCATATTCTCTTAGTCTTTGAAAAGTTTGAAAAATAACTTTCCATCTGAAATATATCTCTGTACATTTAGAAAACCAAACTAACATGTCTATAAACTTGATTATTATAGATGAATGTCTATTAACCTATATTTCTTAATTATACATTAAAATTTTATGAGCTTCACAAATAAATACCTTAATCAAGAGCAGAAATACATATACACAGTTGTCAACACAAAAATTGACCTTAAATTTTTATCAATAAACGAAGATCCATACCATTGCAAATCTCTGTAGTATATCCCCCTTTAAGTGTAAACAAATATTTAGAAACAATCATTTAGAATTTCAGGAGTAGTTTTCTCCAAACTGCTCCCTGATTTTTGTTGGGTGAAGTAATTTTTGGGGGGTGTTCACAATGCCCCTCAAAGATTCTTGGTCCATCAAACTACATTAGTCTGAAAGGATTCCACAGGTTCTCATCCTCTGTGGAAACAAAAGAAGAACCTTTTTTTTTTTCCAAAGAAAGATATCTTTAGATTCAAATTCTGGAATCAAAATACCTTTATGTTAGTTTAACTTAGCAGCCCCTACAAAGAATTGTTTCTCATTACATAGCTCTTTAACAGTCAAAAAATTCAAATGAAATACAATAGTATATATAACCCAGACTCTGTATGTATATTTAATTTTTATGCGGCTTATTTGTTTTTTACTCTATTACTTTTTAATATTTATTTTATTATCTTTACTCCTCTAATTTATGACTGTTTGTATGCTGTCTCTTTTAAGACTGTTTTTTTAATAAGCCATTTATTTCCTTTTATAACTCTCTACACTCTTTTTCTTCTCTCTTCCAAGCCATTTTTTTAAACACACTGCATCTCCTTTAGAGGTCTTTTATGTCTGAATGTGTGCATCTGTAATCCTTTTCTGTCCTATGGAGCTTTTGAAATGTTAAGCAGTTTATTCTCAGAGACCCTGGGTCTTGGCTCTGCCTCTCTCTGCTTTTCAAACTGGCAGAGTACCATTACTGCCATCTCTGGAACTGCCAGGTATGATCTGTTCACATCAAGTTAACTCTGAGAAGGATCATGCAGCACATTTATATGAGTAATAGCTAAATCTGCCATGCAGCACAAAGTGTGGTCTGGAAATATCTGTGGGTATGGCAGTGGAAATCTGCCATGCTCTCCAGCCTGTGTATGCCTAGCAGACATAATTCCACCTTCTGCCTATGTGGAGAGTGCTGAGCCATGGGAATGATTTTAGCTATTTCCTACTGACCCCGAGTAGGCACATAAGCATCCAGCCCCCAAAATTTCAGACCACGTTGGCAGTCCAGTTTGTTGTAAGAGGCCATTTTTTCATTTTCTGGCTGCCTAGACTCCAGAAATAATCACGCAGAAACCATATTATTTGCAATACTATTTGGTCAATAGCTTAAGAGTATTCCTGGCTAACTCATATCTTAAATTAACCCATCTCCATTAATCTGTGTATTGCCATATGGCTGTGGCTTACCGGGCAATGTTCCATCTGGTGTCTGCAGGGCTACATGGCATCTCATTGACTCCATCTTCTTTCTCCCAGCATTCAGTTTAGTTTTCCGCACCTACCTCTATTCTGCACTGTGCAGGCCCAAGGAAATCCTTTATTAACCAATGGAATTCACATCATACAGAACAGAATCCCACATCAGAAAATTTTTCTTCTTTAAACTATTTTTCTATAGTATCTGTATTTAAATCTGCTAGTAAAATGCCATCCATGTGAAGGTAAACTATAGATTGAAGATATGGTTTGCATTTCATTTCCAATGGCTCATATATAAAAGAGTGGCACAGGGTGTGGCTATTTAGCATTCCCTATGGGAGATCTTTCTATTGATATCTCTTATCAGACTGACAGTTATAAGTAGGCATTGTGAAGATAAATTTTTCTCTATCTTTTTCTCACAAATATATAGTGAAGAAAGGTCTTTTAAATAAATAACTATGAGAGGTCATCCTTTAAGTAATAAAGAAGGCAACTAATTTCTACACTGCAGTGACCCCAATGGCCAAATCAACTTAGTAAGAGCTCCTATATCTGTTACCATTCTCCATTTTCTAGATTTCTTCTTAATAACAAATATAGGAGGAGCACTATATTTAGATTATGCTTAGAAAAGCATTGTTTCTAGGAATGGCCTATATACAAATCCATTTCAGGTAACCTTAAATTTTGATTTTTCTTCAAATCTCTGGAAAGCACCTCTCCTATCCAAATATCATCATTGTCATGAGATTCAATATTGAATGTACCACAAATCCATTACCCCAAGAGTGTTGTTCATGCTTTAACAGCCTAATTGTCATTTTGCATTGTGAATTAGAATTTTCAAAACACAAATATGCAATTATTGTTTGTCTAGCATCTGAATTTAGTATCATTTCATTTACTGCAGAAGTCAAACTTTGTAAGAAATCAGTGAATGTTTCTTTTCTTCTACTTCATTGTTTAATGGTCTTAGCCTCATCTTTCTACCAAATCCTCCATTGAAATTGAAGATTAGTATCTGAAACTGCTGTAACCAATTCTCTCCAGTCTTGATGAACAATTCTATTAAAACTTGACCTTGAGTTTAACATCTGCTTCACAAAAAGTGAATAAAGGATATATGAGAATGTTGCTACATGAATCTCCTTTAGTCTAACATTTCCACAAGATTATAGTGAGTGCTTAAGCAGTCTCTGGAACATCTGTCTTTTGGCAGTTTCTCTAGTATGACTCTATGAATTTAGCTTGGTTCTTTAAAAACCTTAATCTGTTTTTCTCTAGCTTTATAATGCCATGATGAAATTTATTCTTCTTTAAATTTCTCTGTATGGGTTTGAATATCTCTTTGATCTGTTTTAGTAAGTCTTTCTAAGGCTTGTATCTTGGCATTCATATCAACTAACTTTTTTAGTGATAAATCAAGAATTACCAAGATGATAATTAACATTATGTCAATTCCAGTTAATTAATTATCCTTTCATTGAATTAATATTTTTTTCAATTTTAAATCTTGTATTGTATAATCATACACAGAACTAACTCTTTCCATTGCAATTGTGTTTCCCATTTTTAATGTGAGAAAAAAAACCTTTCTCTTTTTAACTAATTTTCCCCTTTAAGAATTCTCTATTGCTGCTATCAATATGGTAGTATGGTTTAGCATCTTTTGGGTACATTCCTAAGAGTGGTATTGCTGGATCCTGAGGTAGGTTGAGTCCCAGTTTTCTGAAAAACTGCCACACTGATTTCCAAATGGTTACACGAGTTTGCATTCCCACCAGCAATGGATGAGTGTTATCCATACACCACATCCTCTCCAGCATAGGCTATCATTGGTGTTTTTGATCTTAGCGATTCTGACAGGAGTAAGATGGTATCTCAACGCTGTTTTGATTTGCATTTCCCTGATAGCTAAGGAAGTTGAACATGTCCTTAAGTATCTTGTGGCCATTTGAACTTCTTCTGTTGAGAATTCTCTGTTTAGTTCAGCACAATATTTTTAATTGAGTTATTTAGAATTTTAATGTCTAATTTCTTGAGTTCTTTATGTATTTTAGAGATCAGTCCTTTTTCTGATGTGGGATTGATGAAGATCTTTTCCCATTCAGTAGGCTGCCTTTTTGTCTTATTGACTATG
>LOEQ01006652.1:38276-55587 GCA_001685075.1 Bramus lutescens | reverse complement strand
ACTTCACCAATCGTGGTTGGTATCCATTATCCATTCCTTTAACACCACATGTCAGAGCTCTTTGGATTTAGAGCTATTTGGGAAGTATTCCAATTTTTGTGAAAAGATGTGTTAATTTAGAATAATTTAGATTTGTTGAAATGTTACAAAGATAATAGAGTTCTCTCAACAGCTCCTCCAAGCTCTCCCTAATTGCTCACTTTTTCGTAGAATGTTATTAGTCAAAAACAAGACATTATCGCTTCTCGGCCTTTTGGCTAAGATCAAGTGTAAAAACAAGACATTACTGTGGTATAACACTATTAACTAAGTCACAAACATTTTTATTACTTTCGTTTTTACATGACTGTCTTTGTACTAGTCTAGTATCCAATTTGAGATTTATATTAAAATCAGCTGCCACATCTCCTGAGTGCTTTTTTTCTTCCTTTTATTGAAAACAGAATTTCCTCATAATATATCCTGTTTGGCCCTGTACCACTCCTCCCAGTACCTGCCCATCTCCCATCTCATCTAGATCCACTCTGTGTCTGTCTTTAATTAGAAATCAGGCAGGCTTCTAAGGGCTAAGAGTAGAATAAGACAAAACAAGAACTAACACATCTGAGTTGGACAAAACAGCCAGAAGGTAAAAAGTCCAAGAAATAGGACCATTCATTCTAACTTTCAGGTTCCCATAAAATTACTAAACTAGAAGCCGTAATAAATATTCAAGAAGCTGGTACAGACCCATGCAAGTCCTGTGCATGCTGCTTCAGTCTTTATGAGTTCATATGAGTTTTTATCATATTGAATTAGAGGACCTTGTTTCCTTGGTATATTCCCTCTCCTCTGACTCTTAGATTCTTCTTGCCTCCTTTTCTGATGGGTTCCCTGAGACCCGGAAGGAGAGGTATGATGGACACCTGCCCTTTAGTACTGAGTGTTGATAGGTCTATCATTCTGTGCAAAGTGTCTGGTTTTGTATTTGTTCCTATCTGCTGAGCAAAGAAGTTTCTCTGATGATGGCTGAGCAAAGAAAGCCCTGTTCTGCTTTCCTGCCCGGAGTTGAAAGTACTCATTTATTTGTGACATCTCTCACAATGTTTTTAATAAAGGTTCTAATATATGTGCAACATTCCATCCTCTGCAGATAGAAAACTTTATTCAGCATTCTGGTTTTGAAATACATGAGGCTAATCTGTTTCCAGCTTTTCATAGTTTTCAAAGTATTCACCTGTATGAATACCTGAACTCTGGCTGGTGTGCATTGCTTCACAATATCTTAGTGGGTATTTACTTATTAAATAGAATAATTCTTTAAAAGCACAAAATAAATGTGATACCTTGCTTGAATTCCTTCAGAGACTTGCAATTTCATTACAAACTGAATTCAAACAGCTTTGAAATCTTCACATCATCTGGCTTTTCAATTCAGTACAATTTATTTTCTACTTCTTTCTTTTTTCCTCTTTGCCTATGTTATTGAAAGCTCTGCTCACTGGGACACAACGAAATTTTAATTTATATGGAATTAAATGCTCTACTACATTTTACTTAAAGATGCGTTCTTCTTTTCATTAGACGCATACAGGATACCTTATCCTTTAAGGTGTGGTGCTATGAAGGTTTTCTTTGTAACCTAGAAGGGTTACCCTTCATCTTTGCTTTCTCTCAGAACATTATGATGTTTCTTCAAACATCTGCATGAATGTAATTTTTCATATTTCTTCTAAAGAAGTTAGTTATATATTTATTTCAATTCTGTAAAATGAACATCAGGAAGCAGACATTATCATTCTTTAGTTTATTACTGTATAATTTATGTAATATTTTTAATTCTCCTTTTTTCAACTTTATCAAACTAATTTAGACTTTTTAAAGATACTATTAGGAAGTTTTCCTCCAGAATTCACTAAGTTTTAATTAAGTCAAAGATCAATGAGTATTATAGCTTTAGTTGTGGTTATAATTGTTTTGTATTTTTAACAATGAAAAAAGATAAGACTCTTCAATAACATCCATTATGTTCAAAGACAATCAAATGATTGCAGTAAAATAGTGTGTGTGAAGTATTGATTGACTGTTATACAAAAAACTAGTTCATTGGAGTGATAGTTAAAAGAACTTAAGATGTGAAACTGTTTATAATTTATGTAAAAAATAATTTTACCAATTGATTTTCTGACTTTGGTGGTTACAATCTATTAAAGTATGTAACTTGTCTAAACTTGTTTCTCAATTGTGCTTTTTTTGATACAAGGCACCTCCCATACATTTTTCCATTCATTTACATGATAAGTAATTGCTGAGGATATTATCTAGGATTAAGGAAATAAAAAAGATAAGTAGATAGAGCTGGACACTATAAAATCATTGCTAATGGGGATTTTTATCTCGTAGCTGTTCTCTTATTTCTCCAGTTCAAATTTACAACTTCCTCCTATAAGAGTCTTCAGTCAATATCAAAATATCTCCAGTTTCAATATTCATTTTTTCAATAGACGTCTTAGTCAAAACCAGTTATTCTTGTTTTCTCTATCATTCATTCAGTGAGAGAGGCAGAGAGATTAGAAATGAGACAAAAACTCACCTTTCTGGACACACAAATACATTGTCCACTTTATTGCTTTGTTGAACTAGAAACCAAAATCTTGTCATTTTAGCTCTGAACCAAAGTATTTGTTCATGTCATTGTCACTTTCATACTCCACACTTTAACAAGACAATGGGCATAGTGTTGGCCTCAGTAATCCTTCCATACACTAAATAAGAGCACTCACTGCTTCTCATGCCCAGACTCCAGACAGCATAGCTCTAATGTGTTCTACTCTATGCTTTACACAGATGGGCATCTCCTTTCAAATGAAAGATAGATGTGGATATCGCCACTTTTGGACTTTCATAAACAGAAAAGATACTTTTCTACTTTGTAATAACTCAGAAACAACTGGAAAAAGTGTCTATAATGGTGAAAAAAGTCAGCCTTCAGGCTGAGTCTAGACATAAAAGTATTATTCTTAATGGTGTCTACAGAAAAAAAAGTAAACAAACAAACAAAAATAGTGTGATTGACTGGGAGCAGTGCCCTGTAATAAAAAAACAGCCTCACAAAAGTCAATTTTACATTTGCTGTTGCAAAGGATGAAATACATCCCACATGTTTTGGTCACACATCTGAGTAATATGATAGAGTTTGTCATATATTATTATTGACACTGATTTATTAATATTGATTTCTAAGCTGTAAAACATAGACAAAGCTATTTTCTTTTTGTTTCTTTCCTGAGGAGATCAAAATAAAAATGGTGAATTATAGATTGTGATCTGTCTTGCTTTCTGACACACTATCAACAGAATGGTTTTTCAATGTCATATTTCAACAACTGTAATTAATTGTCTTAAAAGTATACTCTCAAATGAAATGGAATCATTTGACACTTCAAGTATAGTTACATTTAAAATAAATTGATGCTATTCATAAGAATACAAGATATTGAATCTAGAGTAATTTTACTGCATAAAATCAATTTATTATTTTAAAAAGCAAGTAGCTGAAGCATATTACTTTTTAAAAATATATTGCTACTCATATGCTATAAGGCAACTTTGTATTTTACTTTTGAACAAGTATTTCCTTAGGCAAAATTAAAACTGATAGATTTCCAAATCCATATTTTTAAAACTAAAAAGGTGTTTTGTCAAGTAGTTTTGCATGTGCTTATCTATATCTTAAAATTTTAGCCAGATTCTCAGATTTGCAGCAATTCTACCTCTGATTGTCAAGTTCTTATATTCCAGGCAATTGACATTATACCAATCATTTTAACATAGATTTTGAGAATATAAAATATAAAAAGTAATCAGAAGGGTCTTGAGAGATGGCTCAGTGGTTGAGAGTATTGCCTGCTCTTCCAAAGTTCCTGAGTTCAATTCCCAGCAACCACATGGTGGCTTACAGCCATCTGAAATGGGGTCTGATGCCCTCTTCTGGCCTGCAGGCAGACACACAGACAGAATATTGTATACATAATAAATAAATATAAAAATATATTAAAATTAATCAGAAACATATTCTAATCATTAAATAAATGATATATTCATATTTTTGGAGAATGTGTATCTGAAATAGAAGAAGACTAACTAGAATGTCTCTCTAATCATGCAGCACTCTACAATTAAATTATCATATCTCTCTCAATAGTGAAATTTCTAAAAGAACTTAGAAGTAAGACATACCACTTACAACAAAACAGTAAGAATTCCAACTTATAATTTGGACCAAAGTGTTTAAAGTCTCATATTTTCCAATGCACATATAGATATTTTTACATCATTGTAATTTCATTAATGGATAAAAATATACCTTGAACTCTAAGCAAAACTGATGCATCACTATATAATGAAATCTCCAAATTAGTTTTATATGATGATGATAAAAAAAGAACTCATGGTAGCTACTGCAAATATTTCTTGTAATAAATTCTTCTAGATGGTGTGATAGAACTTAAAAGTATCTGGTGCTATGCAGTCAATGAGACTGACTCTATAAAATTCTGTCACCAGGAAATTAATTGGTTGCTGCATAGTTATTCATAGTTGTTCTACTTGTGTTATTAAGTCAACCAAAACTACTGGACCACAAAATGAACATTCTAGTTATTTGGGCAGACTCATCTGAATGGAAATGATTATGCATTGATCAAATCAGGTTCTCCAGGGGTTGGCTGTTAAGAAGAGTGAAATGCTCGAACCATCACAGCATTTGTTGATTCATTAACGCTCTGCATATTATTTTCTCTAATGCAGAACTCAATAACTGAAAGTCTCTTTAGGAAGCAATATCTGTTCAATTCCGTCTGTTTCACTAGACAATACTCTGATAACTTGAGGAACAAATTATAACATTTATGGAATATACCTAGTGAAACAAAGTATAAACGACAACAGTCTATACGAAAAGTACTTTAAATATAAAAAAATCCTATAGTTTGACAGTTATCAATGTGCTCCATCACTTACGTGATCATTATTTTTCTATGGGTATCAATGAAAAGCCACATAGATTGGCATGTTTTTTTTTAAACTTTCATTACCTTTATTTTATTTCTATTGTTAGTAGCTAAATGTAGACCTGTTATTCAAACATTATAAACAGGAAACTTTGCATAATGTATTTTGAACTTGTTCTTTCCCACATAGCTAATTTGACACTGACAAATATTAAAATCAAGTATCTATAAAATAAGCCTTAAGTAAGATGCTGGCTAGTTTTATGTCAACATGACACAAGCTACCTTCATTTGAAAAGAAGAAGACTGAACTGAGACGATTTCTCCTTAAGATAAGGTTGGGAGCAAGCCTTAGGGCATTTTTCTTAATTAGTTATTGATATATAAGGATCCATTCCATTTGTTTGAGGCCACCCAGGACTGATGGTGCTGAGTTCTATAAGAAGCCAGGTAAGCAAGTAATGAAGAGCTAGCCAATAGACAGCACTTCTCCTTGGCTTCCGCATCAGCTTTTGCCTCCAGGTTCCTGTCCTGGTTTCCAGTTCCTGCCCTGATCACTTTGATGACAGTGAAGAGAAAAAATAAGACAAATAAACCCTTTCCTTACTCATTTATTTTTGATCCTGATGTTTCATCATAGCAATCACAACCCTAACTAAGACAGTAAGTAAGGACAAGAAAGGTATCAGGATAATTAATTCAACTTTAATTTCATTTCTACTCTTCAAATTAACGTTATGAATTTCAACGAATTTTAAATTTCTGAAACCTATTTATTGCCATGTCTACTGAAAATTCCACATAGTCTTAAAAACATAATTGTTATTTCTAACAGAAATTGGCATGGGTTTTAAAAACGATGGATAGCAGCATTTATAAAATCTTACTATTTCTCTTCACCATTAATACAAATGGGGAACATTTTCACAGTAAGCATTATCAAACAGATGTACATGTATTTTAAAACATGCATTTTAACTACTTGATTCTATTTTATTTCCATTTGAATTATAGCATATCACATTTAAAAAGTACATAAGAAAATGTGAAAATAATACTTCTCTATAAATACTAACAACAAATACATTTAAAATTATGACAGAACAAATTTTTATGAAGAAAAGTAATACAAGGACTAGAATAAATTCATAGTTATTTTGGCTCTATAATTGTGGTTGAAAGCTTGTCATTTACAAAGAGATGAAGACACCAAACTACAGAGGACTCTAGCTCAAGACTCACATTACAAAACTGAAAAACAGACAAATAAACAAAAACAACAACACAAGCAGTACTAAATAAAATCAATAATGGCTTGATTTTCTTTTGCTCCTAACATGAGAAAACATTACTTAAGCTTTTATGTCTTATTTAAAAAATTAATATTGATAGATTCTTCAGCATGCTTGTGTACCTATTGCTAGTCTGCTAATCTGATTCTCTCCATGGCCTTTCTTTTTCCCAAATCTTTGCCAATGCTTGTTTTACTTGATATGACTGGAATAAGATAAATAAGACAAAAAATGAAAAGAATAAAAGAAGAAAGAAAAAGATAAAATGGGCCTAGAAATAGGAAAAGAAGTCAAAGTTTCCTTCTATGGAAATGATATGAACCTGTACAAAAAAAAAGGGCCTAAAGATGACACTAGCAAATTACAAAACCTGGTAACCTATTTAAACAAATTGGCAGAGGAAAAATTAACACGCAAACATTATTACCTTTCCTGTATGTCAATGAAAATCACAGCAAATATAATTCAGGGAAACAGTCACATTCATCATACCTTCAAAAACTTCAATGCTCATACATTTACATTTTGATTGTTCTAAAAAACACCTATATTACTAACAGGATTTACAGATTCAATGTAACCCCTTCAAAATTCCATCTTAATCCTTCAAAGAAATTACAGAAGCAACAACAAAACCCTTATATTTTATATGGCGGCACAAAAGTTAACAAAAAACTAAAACAATAATGAATAATTAACACAATATCATAATGCTTTTTTTATTCATATATAATCCACAGAGTCCAATTAGTGCTGCCTGTGTAAACATGGATGTCAGACCAAATTCTGGAGTGTGGTTTGCTGGGGCCAACATGGTCAGAGCAAACTGACTTTCCCTCTCCTAATAATTATCACTTGCCATTAGCTTCTAAGCTATGGGAAAGGCCTTTTCAATCCCTTTCCACACCATGTTGGAGTATTGACTGGTTTGAATAGCACAAGTCTTGCACAAACACAGCTGCTGCATTTTTATAAGTGCCATGGGCCTATCATATCCAGAAATCATTATTTCATTTTTGTGTTCCCTGAAATTTAGGTATAAGTCTTTCTGTCTATTTTTTTCACAAGCATCCTTGAGCCTTGAGTGTAGGCAATTTGATACAGATGTTCCATTTAGGGTTGGGCGCTCCACAGTCCTTTATTCTTGCATGTTGACTACTTAGAAGTCTACCAAACTCCTTTAGCTGCCAAAAGAGGTTCTTTGATGATGGTTAAGAGTGAGAAAAGTCTATCAGTAAAAGGAAAATAATTTAGAAGGTCATTTGATACTGTGTAGCTTTAACAAAAGAACAGTAGTAAATTCTATGATATCCCCATTGATGTGAGGCAGTTTCTTCCAGGATCAAAACTTTCCATCTTGACGCAGAGGTCTTTGGGACACAGGATTATACAACAGGTTAAAATGGCAGACTTTTTAAGGCTTAAAATTACGATAAAGGTGAAACAGCAGGAAGTTCTAAGTGGAAATGAGCCATTTCTTTTAATACAGGAAGTTACAAGTTAAATTTGCCTTGGAAAACCCCTGAATATCACAAGATTCACAGGATTTCTCAATTTCCAAGCACATTGAAGTAAGAGCGACTGCTGAGAGCATGTGACAGATGACTCCTACGTTGTCTAGGAGGAGAGACTCACTTAGCTCCTTGGAAAAGGCTCCAGCCAAACAAACTGACTTGAGAATAGAGTGTACATCCTGTTGAACTGCCAGCAAGTTCTACATTGTGCTGCAGATGTGCCTTCACCTATATTCCTATAAGTAACCCCAATAAAACCCATTAATTCATTAAGTTGGACTTTCAGGATATCCCATATATTGGCCTGTCACCAGTTTCCTATTACGAATGAATCGTGTTTTGTCCACTATTTCATCAGGAAATATGGAATGCAAAACCTATCCATAGATTCTTGACTAGTCTTAGACTAACAGGACTGGACTTTCTTCTGTGGAGTAGGTTTCCAGCAGAATTCAAAAGTTGTTGATTGCCTCCAAAACATTGTTACATTGAAATGATCTACATGTGATAATTATTGACAGAAAGGCTGGTTAAGCAAATTAAAGTGTTTAATCTTTTTATTACAAGCCAGACCTGAATGGGCTTGTGCCTCTAAAGAGTCTCTTGGTGCACAAGCTCAGGGATAGAGCATTTAAAAAAAATAATTCCACAACTGCATTAGTTTACAAATGGGAGGAAAATAGTGATAGATTTTTTGGCAGTCTGATGATATTATCTTTCTTTTGTAAGCAGAGTAGTACTTTCTAGATATTAGATGATATGTCTGGACCATGGTCAAGGTCTAGGACAGCCTGACATGTATAACCAAAGCAAATTTGGCTGTTAGGTGGTGGAAAGATGAGAAAGGACCAGGCAGGCACAAAGTAAAGTTAATACAGGATACTGCTACCTTAGTTATTTTAACATCTGTGGACATATCTTGCCATAATGGCCATTGCTATAGCTGTCACAGTTCATAGATAGGTAGCTGGACTGGCATCATGAGTGATTGTTATGGTCTAGGCACAGTCTCTAGAATGTTATAACCAGAGACATCTTCCATACAGCCATGGATTAGTTTTTTTTATATCTTCATGGAAATCTTAGAATTAGTGCCTTTTGTGTGTGCATCTGTGTGAGAACTTTATGAGTTATAAAGCCAAGCATTATGCTACATATCTATATCATTAAATACAAAAAAAAGACCTCTTGAACTTTTCTACATCAAATGCCAAGAATGGAGGTTGGGATGGTAGGGAATGAGGAGATGAGAGACATGGAGGGATGAAAATTTGGGCAGGTATTTAAATGGAAAAAAATGTATTTTAGTTTATTTTTTGTTTATTTCATATACCAACCAAGTCCCCCCTTCCGTACGCTTTTTTCCCTTCCCCATCTACCCCTGAACACCCTATCCACCCCCACAGAAAGGGTAAGGGCTCCCACAGGGAGTCAACAAAGCCTGGCACATTCAGTTGAGGCAGGACCAAGTGACACCCCTCCTGCCATCAGCACTGCCAAGGCATCCCATCATATAGAACGGGTTTCAAAAAGCCAGGTCATGCATAAGAAATAGATCCTGCTCTCACTGCCAGATGTTCAACAAACAGGCCAGGATGTAAAACGGTCGCCCAGATGCAAAGGGCCTGGTTAGTTCCTGTGCGGTATCCCCAGCTGTCTAGAGTCTGTGAGCTCCTGCAAATTTGGGTCACCTGTCTCTGTGGACTTCCAGTTATGATTTTAACACCCCTTACTCTTGTAATTTCTCCTTCCTTTCTTCAGCTGGACTCCCATTGCTTGGCCTGGTGCTTGGATGTTGATCTCTGCATCTGCTTCCATCAGTTAACTGAATGAAGAATTCTATAAGGATACGGTGGTCACCAATCTGATTATAGGGGAAAGACAGTACAGGTACCCTCTCTGCTATTGGTAAGGGGTCTTAGCTGAGGTCATCCTTGTGGATTCCTGGGAATTTCCTGAACATCAGGTTTCTCCCATCTCGACCATCCCATTCCCTCATGTTTTTATCCACCATCCCCTCAAATTTTCCATTCCCCCACCACAGTTGACCCAGGAGATCTCATCTATTTCCTCTTCCCAGGGTGATCCACATGTCCATCTTGTTTCCAGTGGTCATCCTTGTTTCCTGGATTCTTTGGAAATGTGAGTTCTGGTATGGTTATCCTTTGCGTTATAGCTAATATCCACTTATGAGTGAGTACATACTGTGTTTGCTTTTCTGGGTTTGGGTTGCCTCACTCAGAATGATTTTATCTAATTCCATGCATTTTCCTGAATATTTCATGATGTTATGGTTTTTCATAGCTGAATAATATTCCATTCTATAATATACCACATTTTTTTATTTGTTCTTTGTCTGAGAGACATTTAAGTTGTTTCCAGGTCCTGACTACTATGTATAATGAAAAAAAAATCAAATAAGAAAAATAAATGAAAATTTTGCAGTTAATATTCCAGCCTGCTATCTCTAACTATGAAGCCTAAGAAAATATAGCTTTCATTTTAGGCTCCAGAATATGACACATGAGTGCTGTATACATAACAAGGCATTGTAGGAGAATGCATGCTTTATCTATCTAGGTTTGACCTTGACAAATATTTTGTCTCTAAAAACTTTGGATACCATTGTCTAAAAATATATGTTAACATAAACAACCTATGCCAAAATATGGTGAGAAGAATGAACACAAAAAGAAAACTTGATTATCATTCATAGCAAAATAAGTTTCTTATATAGGATAAAATTAATACAATTAGGAAGTACTCAAAATGCAAATCAGTAACATATAGGCCTCTCACAGAAATATAACCATTTTTTGGTTAGTAAAATGCAAAGGGAATATACTAAAACACAATTTCATATACTTAAGGCGTTAAAAATGATTTTTAGGGCACTTGGATGCTTGAAACAAAGGAACTAATATGTTTCTGTGAAAAGAACACATTGCTAAAATTATTTTCTAAAATAATTACTTTCTTCTTTTCAAGGGCAGACATGCTCTAGACATGCTCTAGTGCTTAATAAATGTGAGCATATTTATCATGTGTGATGTAGCATTTCTAATACTAGACACATATTTCCACATAGCCTAAAGGAACTTGAAAACTGGATTTTATGACCAATATAAAAGTTTTTTTAAATTGAAATAAATAGTAGATGGAAATAAATCAAATGACCAACTTCTGGTAATACTCTCATTTCCAGACATAGGTATGTGTGTGACATGTACATATCTATACATATTTATATAAATATTTCAACTTGTTTGAAGGTTGCAATGGGAAAAATTATAGATTTATTTGTTTTTCTTTCTCAGTCAGCAATGGACAGGTTAGTTAACCTGCTTATGCTAATACTATCCCTAATATTTAACCATATATTTGTAGCAGAAAGTAGCAATTTACTTGTGTTTACTCTATTTACTAGAGAAACTTTGATTCTATTTAAAGTATGAAACTATTGAAATTATCATATAATTTGTACATAGTTCATTAATTCATTTTCATGTAAAGAAAATACTAAGATTTCTGTATTAGATTATTTTTGGAATTACTTGGAAGATGCATTGATTTTTAGTAATCTTCTTTGTCACTTTCATATAAGATGTCATTAAGCTGGAAAACTACAGTCCCTAATCATGAGAATATACCCAGTTCTACAGTGACAGTGTAGCAGAAACATCTAGAAGCTGGATTCCTAAGAGATTTAAAGATACTCTAGAAGAAAGAGGAGAACTTAATCCATGATATATTTTAACCTATTTGTGCTTTAGGTTTTGAATCTACAGAAAAACATGTACAGATGTACATAGTGCCATCCTCATTATCATTTATTCATAATGTGGCATACATGTTAAAATTGCTGGACAGATATTACTGCATCCATAAATGTGTAAAGTTTCTATATTGTGTGTTTTAGCTTTAGGCATTTCAGTAAGTGCTCAGTGTCACCAACCTATTATGACCTTTTCACAGAATGTGGTTTCACAGCTTGCAAGGGCCTTGTGTTTATTTGTTGATGATCACACCCACCTGTGTCACTATGTCACTGGTTAGCTCTATCTACCATATCTTACATCAGAAACACCCAAATCCATTTCTCATTCATATTAGTTTCTTTCACTTAGCAATATTGACATAAGCTTGCTCCATATATATCCAAGTGCTTAGTTGTGTTTTTTATTATTTCTCAGAAACAGTCCACACTACCAATGGATGTTTTTTCATCCATTGCTTTTTGCAAGACACAATGCACTATTTTGATTTGAATATATGTGTATAACAAAGTGTTTCCTACCTTTCTTCTTGTTCAGCATAACAGTTGTACATGTATATATATATTTGTTTATGTATATACACACATGTATATTTAATCAACAAACACAAACCTAATATTTTATATTGAAGAAGCTATACTTGTTACTAACCTCTTCTTTAATAGTTCTTGCTTTCCTTATATAATCCACAATTGTTATGTATGTTGCTTTTCCTCTCTCTGAATATATATATATATANATATAATTTCATACAAAGCAGATCTTATGAGAACAAAATTTTTTATGTGTCTAAGAAAATTCTCATGTATTTTATGAGTAAAATATTATTTAAGTCTAGTGAAATGGTTCATTGAGTAGTCATTTGATACCAAGCCTGAACACATGAGTTTCTTACAAAAATCCACAAGGTAAAGAAAAATAATTGACCCTTACAAGTCATCTTCTGACCTCTACACTTCTACCAAGGAACTCACATGCTTCATAAGCAAATAAATACGTATTTTAAAAAATAATTTACTATGTTTAGTATTTTATTACATTTGTAACCTATATATTTCATTAAAGCTGTCATATATTAAATTATGTTAATTGAATTGATTGATCTTTTTCTTAATGCTTAAAACTATAGCTAGATTCACATTAATTAATAGCATTTGCATAAATATTCCAATGCCAATGAATTCTATGTCCTTTTAATTATGTTTTATTTATTTTTACTTATAATACCAGAAGATTTTTCATTATGAAGAATACTTTCGTTTTCATTGTATTTCTTAGCTTATTGTTGGTATATAAAAAAGTATTGATTTTTGTTTTTTAGACTTGTTACTGGTTTTCCTGTAGCACTCTCACATTATAACTAATTGCTTTCAGTGTTGATTTCTGTTGATCCTCTGGTTAGAAGGTCTAAACTTCTAAATATAATGAAGTGCTCCTGTTCACCCACACAAATACTTCAATGAACTCTATTGATGTAAGCACAAAGGAAGAAAATGACTACACTCTAACAACAGCCTCATTCAGAGAAAGCAGCCTCTGCTAGGCTGGATCTTCCTGTGAAGTCTTAAGACCAAAAGAGGAACAATGAACTATCTCTTCCTGAATTCACAGCAATTCATTTATATCTGCCCTGTTTGCATGATGATCTTGTTTCATCACACTTATTATTATTTAAATGTGTTCTCTTTGTCCTTTTTTATGTCTGTGAATCCATTTTCCAGGACTCCTATTCAACCAAGTCCTTTCATTATTCCTATTCTGAATCAATTGCTCCAAAATCAAATGTACTTTCTTTCTTACCTTATTTTTAGAAGATAAATAAGCTCCTTGTTTTCATGGAAACTTACATTTCACATTTTAAATTATATTTCATGATATCAATAAATTCATTTTATCCAAGGCATCTGGGCTTTGTTTCTTTAATTTCAATAGCATCTCTTCATTAATTTGTTACATCATCCATTGCTATGTTTTTCCTGATTTTACATGCAGCTTTGAGGACAACATTATTTTGTATAGTAGAAGAGTATTTTTCAACTAAGAATAATAAGATCTCAAATAATAGCGACCATGTCTGCTTTGTTTGTTACTATGCACATAGCCAAAGCACAGAAAATGTAACGGCTTACTGGTGTTCTCNTATATATATATATATAATGCTTGTTATTCAAATCAGTATACTTGCCATAGACATATTTTTTGCCATAACTGTATTTTTGTGATTGATGTAAACCACACACATTATTTTAATTATTTATAATTTTCTTAATGTGCACATTAACTATTACTAATGTTTGGCATATGGTTAATATTGCTCCTCAGAGTAAACCATCATTCTGAGATTGAATTTTATCATCCTTCATTTCAGGTATTCTCATTATCTTACATGAATGACTAGCCATGTAGAATAGTTCTGTATTTGGAATAAATAATAGGACTTCATCTGAACAGTCTGAAACTGTGCTCTGAAATTGAAATATAAAATTTTCTCCCAAAACATAGAATGAGCATTAAGTATACATAAAATGGTTTAAGTGTTGATGTACTATTTGAGGAAAAAATGACTGAATATGGAAACCATGAGAACCAAATTTACATTTTAAGTTTTAATTACTATTCCTAAGAGATCCATGAAACACAAATGCTTTGATCTGCAAGCTTCCCTGCCCAAGGATAGATAGTTCCTGAAATTCTGTATGCTATTGTTTATATAAGATAATAAGTCACATATTTTCACTCTTCCAATTTGATTCAACTACAACGGATATGCTTGATCACATGTGGGTGGGATGTTTATGGACAGAAAATTAGTGAGGATATGTGCTTCCCCAAGTGGATGCACGCCTTGGGTATATAGGCAGGATATACATCAGGATGTATGCTTGACCCTGTCTGAACCTGGTGGGAAATATGTTATGCCCTGAAAACTATGACTCAGGACCATTTCCCAGGGACTTGGATACAGATATGGCCAGAGCCCATCTACCTGGCCAGTATTTAATTAAAGCTTGCTTCCACTTTGCCTATAAACTGTAGTAGAGGTCTTATTATTAACTGGTGGGGTTAACATTCTCTGTATGCCCCCAATGAGATACAGACAACCCAAATTTTAAAGCAGGACCTTCACTTTAGAACACCAGGCCTGAAGGGTTACTCCAGGAGGCATATGCCCTGAGACTTTCCAAGGTTCAAGGCTGCCCCAATCCATGTACTATTAGAGAGAATTGCAAAGCTGAGACATGCAGCAAACATTCATAATCTCTTTCTCTTTTGTGGGATCCCTATCTGTGATGTGGAGAGAGTTCTAACGGACTGAAGTAGTCCCCCATTCAGGGAAAATATGAGAACAACCACTGCGTACCTCGTTCTGGTTAGCTGGAAGGCTTTGTCTGTTTCCTGCAAAAAGTTTTGGATCTCTGTTTCCTGTGAAAGTTATGTCTGCCTATTTTGTTGGAAAGCTGCGTTTTCCTGATTTGCTGGAAAGTTTTGTCTGTCTGTGTTTTCTGGTATGATACTAAATATTGTTTAACCATGGAGCTGAGTCAAAATGGTGTTGGATATTTTTGCTGTCTTCAAGGCCATCAGCCACCATTCAAAACCTATACTGTGGGTGCTTTTAAGGCTGGGGCTCAGAATTTATCTCTGTGGTCTCCGGATTTAGTTTAGCAGAAGTTCAGATGTCTTTTAGGTATGGATAACATTAAAGTTGTTTAATGCTGTTCTAATCTAAGGGAAAGCTGGCTGTAGAGTTGGGGTATGGCTTTTTCTTTTCTAGACCCAGCTATATTTGAAAGTTTGTTCTATGCCTAATGTCAGTTGAGCAACCTAACAATGTGACAAGGAAAAGAAATCAATGAAGAATAACCAAAGAAAACAATTAAACTTGGTTTATGTGAACATTCTATCCCTCAAGTTTTATAAGTCTGTTTTATTGGATATAGTTATAAATCTGTAAAGTCTATAAATAAAGTTAACTTAAAACTAGTACAATAGAGGTTCTTAACAACCTATGTATAGGTAATCTTGAAGCAAACTTGTAGCATGATACCATTTTGTGATATAAGCAACACTTGGATTGCCATCATCTTTAGGGAACCAACTTTGCTTGGTTTGGAGGAGACAGATGTCATGTGACTTCGCCAACATCCTTATTAAAGTTGAACAAAGTGACAACAACAGGTCTTCAAAACATTTTGGAATAGGGTAGATTTTAATATGCTATTTCCTGTTGTGTCCTAAAAACAAGGTTTATGGAAGATAGGATTTCAGAAGAATGTTTGTTTAATAAGTATATAGCCGCATCTCTATGCATTCTTATGCAAGAATGTACCATGTGCTTGTAGCTATACTTTGTAATATAGGAGTCACCCAGATTATATTGGCTTTAAAAACATTAAGGGATAATGGGAAACAGTTGAGGCTTGCCAGCATGTGACAGGGCTAGAGTTCTTAAAGGGAATGCAGTTGCCATAGTGGATGCTAGCAGTTTTATAATGTCATTGCCAGGTGACTGTCACCAGAGCACTGGTCAAAATAAAATGGAGCAGGCTGGGATCTAGCAGGCAGGCTATGTATATGATGCTAAGAGTGGAGCCAAAAAGGAAATGCAATACCTTCAGTAAAATGGAAAGAATTATGAGTGATTTCCAAATATTCTACTTTAAATTCTTTGTACTGTTGGAATTTAGTTTTGCTTTATTAAGATTATGGTCATACCCTGTTTTCTCCCTTTTGAAGTGAAAATAGAATTGGTATTCCATTTTTGATATTGTACAACCACACAATTGGGAGATTTTCAACTTTTTTTAAGAGGCAATTTGGAGTTTCACATATAATTTAAATAACACACTGGATTTTCTTTTAAGGAACAGTTTTAAAACATTTTAATTTGTAAAACTATGGGACATTTTAAGTATATAAAATGTTTTATATTATTAATATTTGAATGTTAAAATAAATAAAATACTGCCAACTAAGGCCACAGCTAAGTGCACCAATACTGGACACCAGAAACTGGGATGTTCCTATGTTTTGATGTAGCATGAAAATTAAGTAAGCAGTCTGGCAAAGAACTTGAGCATCTTCTCAGCCTATACGTCTCCACCTTTGGGGGATGAAAGATCTTTGAACAGGGATAGAGTAGGACCACCTGCTTGTTGGATGCTAGCCTTGGCATTTGTATCAGTCACAAAAGAGCAGTTGTGAAAAAGCAAAAGGAATGATTTTGTGTGTGAAAGTGTGTGTGTTGGGGGGGGTACCACAGCATGGGACACTGTGGTGAAGGATCACTGCTGTAGCAAGGTTCCTTCTTAGAGAATGTTCCTTCTTCCCTAAGATCTACTTATGCTTAAGTACGCATTTCTAGCCTTTGTGTCTTTGAAAACTTTTTAAAACTTAAGCTACTTTGATAAACTGAGTCATACAAGAAACTGTTATATTCTGTAATGGTGTACTGTAAAAGAATCAGGAAACTTCCCAGTCCCTCTGTGGACTGTGTTTATGACTTAAAAGTTTTATTTGAAGCTAAAAGAAATTTCAATTCAGAAATAGTTTTTTTAAGGCTCAACCTTAACAGAGTAAAAGCTATAAAGGTCCTAATCTTATAACAGCTCATAACTGTATACTGTAAAGAATATTAAGACACACAATTTAATAATCATCTTATAAATGATCAGTAAATAGTCAAATTTTTCCTTCCTTCCTTCCTTCCTTCCTTCCTTCCTTCCTTCCTTCCTTCC
>LOEQ01006651.1:79039-95917 GCA_001685075.1 Bramus lutescens | reverse complement strand
TCTCTCTCTGTATCTTCCAGGCTGTTAAGCCATTGGCTGAAAGCAGCTTCTTTATTCATTAATCAGTAAAAGCAACACATATACAGAAGGACTTCCCACACCACAAAAGGAGAGTGTTTGTGTCCTAGTAACATTATATATAGCACACCCTCTACTCTGAACCACTCACCTCTAGATTTCTTACACAGTCAGCCTACTATTTTGAAAGCTTGCTGTCATTTTGAATTGAATAGCTTCTCTGATAAGAATTCTCCTCTCAAATGTTTGTTTCCTTTATAGTGCTCCCCACCGGTTTTCTACAAGTATTTATTTCTTTGTTTTGACATTTTGCTGTTTGTTTCCTCAAGTAGGAATATCAACTCTTAGACTTTACACAGTGCTCGGTTCGCAATCAGGGAGCACATGACTGACACATAACAGGAGTTTAATTAGCACTTTTAGATGAATATTCAAGATTGAGTATGGTGTGATATGCCATGGACACACTATATTTCTCTCATTTTTAAACAAAACCACAAGAGGTACATTCATTCAATAATAGATGAACAAATATACTTTATCAGTTGTGCTAATGTAACTCCACAAAACTCTATTATTGAGTATTCACTTGTTGTAGATTAACAAAACCAAGCAGAGTAATTGTGGAGCACTTTGAAATTTTGATATCGAATATAGAATGAGTGATCATTACAAATTTTCCTTTAAAATACATAATTTCCAAGACAGTGAAAAACTCATATTATTTATTATGATTAATATCCAATTTACTTTTCTCACTTTTATAATATTGTTTCCCCATCAATGTTTTTCCTCCATAAAAATGAACAAACCAATATTTGTAATTTGTCCCAAAAAACAACTTGTTTGAGGTAATTAATATACAACAGAGTATAACAATCCAATTGTAGCAGTGTCCACTCTGGTAGTTGAATTCTCTCTATAAACACTCTTGCCATCATCATGAATTTTGCAAGAAACTATAAATATTAATATAAAAGTGTCTCTTCCCATTGCTTGCCTAGACACTGACTTTCACGAAAGCAATATTACAAGTTGTTCTGGAAGTTGAACCTTGTTCCTCCTGGTTGGTGAAAAACGGAAAAGGGAGGAAGGAAAAATTATGTTTTGTATTCTGGCTCGTTAACCAAGAAGAGAGAAAAGGCCATAGGAGGGAATGTTAGTGAGGCAAAATAGCTAAATCAAAGAACATACAGCAGGTGGGAAGACAGTTCACAGTGAACATGTTCCTGTCTCTTCCAAGGCAACCACCTGATTGCTAATGGATAGGCGTCCCTTGGGAACACAAATGAAAAAGCAAATCGGAGAAATTTTCAGCCAGCTTAGATATTAAGAATAATAGTCACCATGTGAGCTGTGAAATTGCTAAACTGTAAGAATTTCTGAAGGGAATTGTAACGACAATAACAACTACCACTAAATGAGAAGTGAAGATGCTCTCTACTGGAGGTGATTTTGCACCTGATTCTAGTAGGACTTAGTAATATCTGGAGACACATTTGATTGTCACAACTGGGAAAGGGATACTACTAGTATCTAATTAGTAGAGGTCAGGGATATGTTAAACATATTTTTATTGATTTTATTGAGCTATACATTTTTCTGCTCTCCTCCCTTTCTCTCCCCTCCCCTTCAAGCCTCTCCCATGTTCCCCATACTCCTAATTTACTCAGAAGATCTTGTCTTTTTCTACTTCCCATGTAGATTAGATTCATGTATGTCTCTCTTAGGGTCCTCATTATTGTCTAGGTTTTCTGGGATTGTGAATTGTAGGCTGGTTTTCTTTGCTTCATGTCCAAAAGCCACTTATGAATGAGTACATATGATGTTTGTCTTAAAATGCATAGGGAAGTCCAATGCTGGAAGAAAATTAAGAAGTCTACAGTAATAGTGGTTGAGAAATACCATTTAAGCCCTTCTGCTGTGGCATGAAAGAAGAGATTATGATTTAGAAGGTGTATGCATTCATCATGTCTCTCATATTATCTGTTGTATTACCGTCTTTCCATCTATCCACTCATGCATCCATTCTTTCTTAAGCTTAAATTTTTACTTGAATATGGGATGCTGCTATGAGAAATACTTCACAGCCTACAGGGATGTGGATGAGTTGAAATGCAGGTGCTTCTTTCCTTTCTCAAAAAGCCTGCTGCTCTCCAGAAAGGTATATAATCCTGTGAGCTAAATCCAACCCACACAGAGCTCAAACCAATCAACACACACACACACACACACACACACACCATAAATGCCTCCTTACTGCTTAGGACCCAGACAATGAGTTTTCTATTCTTCTGTTCCCCATTCATTTGCCTATTAAAGCATTCCTGATTTCTCACTGGTCTATGCAGTTTGGATCAACTCCTTGGTACAAGAAAGTAATTTTGACTGGAGTAGGAGATAAGATGCTCTAATGAATGAGACAGTTCCCTTCAACTAGGGACTCCCCAAGATAATGGAAGAATGGAGCTTTAGCATGAACAATATTCCACCAGGTGATGCTAAATCATGGTCTCTGGAGGTTACACAGTTTTCTGCAAGTACCAAAATGGGGAAATGGGGAACAAATGGCACCAAGGCTCCCTGCAGGAAGTAACAATAACATGGATCCTGAATGACCAGAGATAAGCAATAGATTATACATTTGTACAAATGTATATACCTTTAAGTGGGGCGAATACACAAAGAAGGAACAGCAAATCATCTCTGCTTTAACAGTTTTGGACATTGAGTCAAACTGACATAATATTTCTGGAATCCTTTTACCTGCCCTACTCAATGACTGGTGCCATAATGACTATCAACATAAATACCACATTCTTATCTTGGTATGTAGCACTCTTCATTTCCTACATTCAGCCTAATCTCCCGTCCAAGGATCCCAACCTGCCTGTACTTCACCAGCAGAAATGCCTGAAAATTTCTCCCCTTTCTGCCTTTGCCAGGGTCTACATATCTCTTTAGATCATTCAAGCTTTTGTCTATATTTCATACTCACTGGTAACTTGCACTCCCCCAAAGACTATAAGACTTACTCATTATATTCATGACAACTAGATGAGTAAGTAGCAAGTGATAAATAACATTTCATTCACTGATTACAAATCATAGCTCTTTTCCTTTTTATGTTTTGGTGTTACTATTGAAGCAAAGGGCTTTGGTGTTGAAGACTCACTTCAATGAAATCATTGAGAGAAGGCTGACCCATGAGGACTCTGACTTGATGAACTGATCAATTTAGATTTTTATATAAACTGATCATTATAGATTTATAACTTAATAGATAAGAAATGATAAAACTATAAGATGGGACTTCAATGAAGGAAGTATATCACTGAATGTTGCATTCTTGGAGCCTTATTTCAGGTTTCTTCTTCTTCTGCATCTCTTTACTTTCTGGCCAACATGAGGTGAAGAGATCTCTCTGTTCCACCCGTCTGCCAGGGCATGCTGCCTTGTTTCATCACAGAAGCAATGGACTCAGCAAACCATGGAGTGAAGTCTCTGAAACTGTGAGCCTAAATGCATATCCTAAAGATACACTTTCAACTCCATATTGTCATTGGAGAAAAAAAAGGCAGAGAAGAGTGATATGAGATGCTGAAGATCGTTCCCTTTACAGGGATCTGAACAGGGACACAAACTCAGTTCCAGTAGGCCCACAGATGACTACTTTACACCATGCTACACAGCACACTAAACGGATTCACACTTTTTGATGCCTTCCAGAAACCCCATCTCTAACAGCTACCTTGTTCTGCTGAATTCTGAAGCACATGGTCTTTATAACTATTACTTTCTACATTGCCTTTGCTTACTGCTATAAATAATCAGTTGCAATAAGTGCAGGCATCTAAACAACCTCTCCAACAAATAAGTCAATAAATAATTTTCCATATAACATGTATCCTTTCAGTTGGCTGACATTGGTCCATTTATTTACTCTAGACAATGATCCTATTGTCTTAATTCCTACCTAGTAGAGGAGGCACAAAATGTTAAAGGCACTTACTTGCCAAGGGCCTCTCAACCAGCAAACCATGAAACCGGGTTTAAATTTAGGCAGTTTCGTCTCTCATCTTCCAAATCACTACCTCATGCATTCAAACTCATTTTATCTACGCATTAGCTCTAGCAAGTAGATATAAGTGCTCTTATATTTACAAATGAAGAACCAGAATTTCAAAGATTTTAAATAAGCTTACCAAGATCCAACAACCAATAAGAAAGATTTGGGATTGGAATCTAGTCTGGTTCCAGAGTTCATATTTACTAAGTACACACAATATTATAATTTTTATTTTTAATAACTTTAATGTGTACAGATAATGTGCCTGCAGGTATGTATATGAATCATGGTTTGTGCCTGATGCACAAGGAAGTCAGAATAGGGCTTCAGGCCCTTGTAACTAGAATTATAGATGACTGTGAGCTACCACGTATGGGCTTGGCATAGAACATGGGCCCTCTGCCAGAACAATAAAGCTCTTCATGACTGAACCACCTCTCCAGTCCATAGACTATATTATTCTAAAGAGACAGTTTTGTCTCTCCACCAGATTACTGAGTATTGAAACAATGGACTGAAAAAACGTAAGGAATTTCTTCAGGAATGTCATTCTGGGAAAAGAAAACAATGCCATCCAGAGGAGGATTCTGTTTCCATTTCAGACCACCTTAGAGGATGCAAATGAAACCCAAATAATGACGGGTCAATGGTGGCAACACACCCAGACCAGGACTGCTTAGATGCCCATATCCTTGGCCCTTTATTTAAACTTTGATCTCTCTTCAGAACCCAGAGACTGACTGGCATAGCGGTATTGCTGAATCTCACTGCCTCTCTTCCTGATGTAGTCACATTGAATAAAACTCTTTTTTTCTGCTTTCTATTTTTAATTTGGCTCTTTTAATTGGACTTTTAAGGATGGATCGCTGGACCTGCCTTGGGGAACAGGTTGTGATCCCAAGTTCAATAACACTATAGTCCCTGAAAACCTATTATTCCTCTTGAGTCCCCAAGATACATCCTTTCTTAGTCACCAACTAGAAATATCAGGTACCAAGCAAAGAAAAGAATTTAAAACCTCCACTGATACAGGCCTCATAAGAACTGTCTTTTGTCTCTGATCTCCTTTAACTTGGGATATGCCATGGGCTGCTGCATGGTCCTGTATATTATAGGTCATTGCAAAGACCTAAACACCTGCTTCCCTAGCCTCAGCCTGAAGTCAATTCTGAACTGACAGTCAGATTCACAACTAAAACCCAGATGACTAATGAAGGCAGAGGAGGCAGGGTAAAATGACAAGTGTATTACTCATTTTAAATCCACAAACCTACAATTATAACCTTACTCACTAATAATTTCAGGTGGCACTCTCCTGACAAGGAAGGATGACTCTCTGCCTGTGATAGGAGCATTTTTATAGGAAAGAGTAGTGTTGGGAGCAGCACATAATCATTTATTGCTGTTTTTATGTCCCCTAAGGGTTTCCAATGCAACGATTCTGACATCGCTGTAATTGATTACATTTTCTTCTCTTCATCATCAATAGATAAAGCCTGTCAAAGAATGTGTTACCAATTCTCATCTTCCATGAAATAATCAAAGTAGATGTACATGTTTGGGGCATTTTGAGACTAACGTCTCCACACCCAGTGGAAAATAAGTAGGAAAGGTTGGGAAAGGTAAAGAAGTGGGGACAGAGATGGAGAGGAAGAGGGAGAAGAAAGGAGAGGAGAGGGAATGAAAGAGAAGGAAGGGGAGGAAAAGCACAGGTCTATATTGGGAAATTTGGTTTCAGGAAGGGGCCCCACTTTTGTGATCATGAAGAAGGCAGTCAGCAAGCTAGATCTCAGTTAACAGCAAGAAAACAAAGACATGGAAGTGAGAATCAAGATAGAAAGGGTTTATATACTAAGAGTCCCCTAACGTCAGGGTGTTCTCCATACCATGTAGTTCTAGGTGAAGAAGAATCTGGACTAGTCAGGAGGTAAATGGCAGGAGGCAAATGTAGTCATGGATCTTGACTGAGGCCTCAATAAACCAGGTGAGGTAAGGTAAGCAGGGGAAGGGCTGTGTGGTTTTAATCAGCTCAGACACTCAGTTCCAAGGGCTGTCACCGTAAGTTAACCCTGGGGTGACTGAGGTGGGAGAACATAAGTGAGACTCTATGAGCTCGATAAAGGATGTAGTTGGGCTAGAGATAAAATAAGGCACTTTGTTTTTAATCTCTAGAAAATTACTAACACTGGAAGGGGACATCCTTTCAGGGCCATCAAGTCCCTACGACATCCAAGTGTCAAAAAACAGAAGATAGGGTTATGAAAAACCTCAATTCCATTAGCTAAAACAGGAGATAGCAATCATGGCAGTGGGTTATTTTGGAAGCAAATATCATTAGCTCTAACTACAAGTCTCTCAACGATCTTTTTAGACCCACAAAGAAATGAAGCCGCTGGTTTAAAACTCATAGGAAGGCAGAACCTTATCCAAGCAGATTTTCACTGATACCACTTCACTGGGGTTGTGTGTGAGAAGTTCACCATTCACTTCCCCATTGCTGCTTCTTTAAAAGCAATTTTCAGTTCTCATCTCGTCCAGCTTTCCTATGGAATCTGATACTGAAAACCCTTCCTGAACAGGACATTGACCAGTGATGACTCTCCCTCTCAGGCTACTGCTCAGCTCCTCTAAAGAATCTTTAGCCACATAGCAGGCTTCTCTATTTTGTCCTATTCAAAGCTAAACTGATTACTTCCATCCAAACCTTCTCCCCTCAGGCTTCCTGTTGTTAGTAAAGGAAAATGTCATTTACTCAGTCCCTCATACAAAAATCAGTGACATCATCCTTGCTTCCTTTCTCCTTCTCACATCAGTATTCAACCCATCAGCAAATCTTGAAATCTTTTTAGAAATATCTTCAAGAATTTACTCTAATGTAGTGTTTAACTCTATTAATATTTTAAGGCAGGTAACTGTTTGGTATATAAGTCTATTGTGTGCACTGTGATGTTTAGCCCCATCCCTGCCTCTAACCTGTGAGAGGCCAGAAATCAAAAATTTCCAAACATTACCAGCTGTCCCTGGAGGAGGGGTTAACCCTGGCTGAGAACTGCTTCCCTAAATCAACCACTTCTCACTACCTTTATCCAAGCACTAGGAGGTTGGGTAACATCTCTGTGTCTTTCTAACGTTTGTTCTCAGACAAGATAAGCATTCAGTCTTTTTTTTTAAATCACATTATCGTTATCTTCCTCTTCAAAAATCTTTTAAAATATTTCATTCGGTTTTTTCAAATTCCAGAGTTCTTATCACTGAGAAGGCCCTGCATGACCAAGCCAGAACTGCTCCTGAATTCACAGGATCTTACAGAACACTGAGATCACCACCTTAAGTATATACTCCTGCAAGTGACCTTCCCTAGCTATAAGACGAACCCCTTCTTTTGTCCCCTTAGGGGGCAGATCACAACCTGATCCTGAACATTCCATGGTGTGTTTTCTCTATTAGAATGGCAGCTCTCACTCACTTTATCTCCAACACTGAGACAAGTTCTCAACATGCAATGTGTATTGACTAAATGAGGTCTACTGTCTAAATCATGGCCTACCATTTTGTGCTGTTTTGACAGGTAGAAAAATCAGAAGGGTCTCAAATGTCCTGATTACATAGTCCCTGTCCCTTGACTCCAGAATGTAGGATCTCTATCCTCCTTGTTGAGATGTCCAGGAATGCTTTTTACTTATATATGTGCAATATGTTTCTATTCCATGCCACCATGAAGAGTTACTCGAACTAATCAATCACATACTCCCAAGGAATCTGAATATCTCATCCTGTGTAGACTAAAGAATCTTCCCACAGCCCTGTTGGCTCCCTGTGTTCACATGTGAAACCCATATATCTTTGAATGATGTCTGATACCTTCACTGGCAAGTCATGAGTATATGTGTCTAAGAATTTTCTGTCAGTATTTCTGTCTATTAGGAATCGTCATGTTTGGAACCATCTTCATAATCCCTTGGCTAAATGCAGGGCCTGCATGGGTCTGCACCTGGTCATTTGCATATATATTATGGCTTTCATGTGCAAATGAGTGGGTTTCTGCTTCTTGTGCCTACTCTTGGACCCTTTTCTTCCTATTTGTTTGTTTTGCCCAATTCTTGTGTTATTTGTTTTTGTTTTACCTTATTATATTTTTACAACTTGTTTTATATATCTTTTCGTTTTTTTAATTTTTATCCCTTAGGGGCCTGTTTGATTAATAATGAGAGACATTAAAAGAGTGTATCTGGATGGGAGAGGAAGTAGGGAAAGAGTAGAGTGGGGAAAAACCATTATCAGGATATATTATGTGAGGGAAAATATCTATTTTCAATAAAATGGAAAAATAAGAGCAGAGGCTCTTATTCCACTGAACTCAGGTTCAATTCCCAGCACCTACATGGTAGCTTTCAATTATTTGTAACTCCAATTATAGGATATATACCATCCTCTTCTGGGCTCCATTGGCACTGCATGCAGATGGTACAAAGACACATAAAGCAAAACATCCAATTGCATAAAGTAAATTTTAAAAGCAAAATCGCAAAGGCTCTAGTGTTAAGCATTCTGGATCCAATCAAAGCCCTGTAGTTTCTACTGTGAGTCATCTGGACAGTACCTTCTATTTTGGAGTCTTGCTTTCTTCATCAGGAAAATGAAAACAAGGGAAAGGTCTCCATTGGTTTTCCTAAGGCTAATTTGGAAGTCTATTTGTCTTAGTACCTTTTCTACTGTCCTTTGAAAAAAAATACTATGACCAAGGCAACTTATGAAAGACAGCATTAATTTGGGGGCTCATGGTTCCAGAAAGTTAGAGCCCATAACCATCATTGTGGGGGGAGCATGGCAGCAGGCAGGTAGGCACTGCACTAGAGAAGTAGCTGGGAACTTGCATCTGAAGCACAAGCAGAAGGCAAAGAGTGTTATTTGGGAATGGGTAGACTTTTGAAACCTCAAAGCCCACGCTCAGTGACACACTTCCTCCAGCAACGGCACACCTAATCCTTCTCAAACAGTTCCACCAATGGGAACAAAGCATTCAAACATATGAGCCTATGGGAGTGCTCATTCAGACCACCACAGATACCCTGTCTACAGTTAGTACTCAATAAAGGCTATTAGTACCATAATCAAGCCAGAAAAAGTCACATAGGATATAGGAATAAGCATAGATGGAAGGTGAAGAGCAGAGAAAGTATGGGCTACATTGAGCATAACCTGCCCAAGCAACCAAATGGGAGCTCTTTGACATACTTCCTCTGAGAATAGATGCTGTTGCTTAACCCCATCCAAGCTGAATAGAGAGCAAACATTCATTTTATCAGACTCCAAAACAGGAATCCAAGTACCCGAGGCACATAGTGCAGGCTTTGTGCTGCTGTCTACAAGGCAAAAATAAGACGCTTTGTACATTATAAGAACAAAATAGTCATGACATGGAAAAAGGGCCCATCAGTTAAATCCATACTAGAATCAAGGGGAGGTGTCATCAAAAATGAAAATTGCTACATATCTGACTTCAGGAATATTTTCAAGTCTGCCTAGAAACAGCCTCCCTGTGGGGATATTCATATTTAGTACTGATTACTTCACAAATGTCTTCAATCTGATTCAGAAAAAAAGAAAAATTGTCTTCAGTACCAGCATTTTTGGCAATAAATGATGCTCTGTGATTTCTTTCCACTTTCAAAATTATGGATTTTGTAGCATTCCACTTGCCATTCATTTAAAAAATAATTAGTGAAGAATGAAAAAAACTTTTTTGCCTTTGAGGAAATGCCAATATATATATTCTGGAAGAGTTCCTACATTTACTACATGACTCCCTGGCCCTTAACTGAATGCTAGGTAAACTGATCAAGCAAATGTAGGCTGGGTACAGGCTCTGTGGTAGTCCAGGCCTTAGGAGAGGTTGTATGATTGAAGATGCATGGCTGCCAGGCACACAGGCTACTATAGAGCCAATAACTTGGAATTGGGTAGTGTGTTAGGAATAAATAGCAGGTGAGAAGTTCAGGGTGCTAGGATAAGTCCTGGTTCTCATGGCACAATCCATGCATACTTTTTCTAAGTTACCTACATGTCAGATGGCGTGCATGCCCCCAGGTACCTGATGCAAGTGATTGTATCTACTGAGGATTCCTCATCTGTTCACATGAGGTGATCTGACAAGTGGTTGGCCTCAAGCAAATTATTTCACTCCTAAGCGTCTCTGTTTCCTCATAGTTGAGTGGGAAAGGCAAGCATACCTTTATCTTCAACGACAGGGTATACTTCTTATAATGTAAGCAATCAGTCATGATAGGAACAAAATGAAGTTTATTTCTACAAAGCCTGTGGTGTGCCTACTGCACTATGAGATAGATTTAAGCCATTGGAAAAGAGACTATTAACACACAAAATGCACAATATTTACCATCTGTCTCTGTCTCATAAAAATTTAAGAACCTCTGTCTTGGAATGTCCTCCTGTTTTTCTACTTGGATAAATATCTTCAGCTAAGAATCTCTTCTCTGGGAAACTTTCCAAGAACTTTTGCCCTTCCAAAGGAGTAAGCCAAGAGATTTTGAATCTTCTTCTTATATATAAACCCCCACTTTGTACTCATTTTATACCCTTATCAAAATATTAATTATACTGGATTAGTATTATTTAAATGAAACCCAAGACAACAACTTTTCTGGGCCCAGGCTCATTCATCTATGGATTCTATTACCATAGAACACAGGGTGTGGTCTTGAAAAAGTACTAAATACATTTTTATGCCATACAAAGATATACCAGTAGGCCCTCAACAGTCATACCTGGATACTTATTTTAAGTCACAGGCAGTCATTCAGTGAGAGTATTGACCACTTAAGGGAGCTTTCCTCCACTAGATAGGTGAAGTTCAAGGACAGTCAGCAGGAAAGGCCAACTTACCCTACTACTTACTGGGAAATCTCTTCTACTAGTCCCCGAGCCCTAAAGGCTATTCCCAAATCATTCTCCACTCTGTTACCAGCTCTTAAGCACAACTTAACCAGGGGCTTCTGGCTGAGCCATAACCCAGACTGTTGGGTTCCTACCTCCTTCATTCCAGTTTCCCATAATCAGCTCCAGCCAAACATAAGCCACCATACCACATGCCCACCATACTACATGTCCAGCATGTTTTGAGTACAGCCTCCATCCCTATATATCAGCATGTTCATGTGTTGACTTTCAACCTGACTGTTTCTTTGGTATTAATCTCAATAGCAGATGGGACGCAGTGCCACAAAAATGGCACTGGATTTGGAGTCAGAAGACCCAGGTGTTACTACTGGCTCCTGCACTCTTTGACTGTGAGGACCTGGAATGACACAAACCCACAGCTTCTTTTAGTATAATTTGTAAATGACATTGACATCTGACCTGATCTTTCCTAACTACAAGTAGTAATTCTCAAGATATAGGAGAATTTCTACTTCCCTAAGTTGAAATTTCAAAGTCACCTGAGAATGATATGCTACCCTGGAAAGATCTGGAGTCCACCCTTCCTGTCCTAAAAAATCCAAACTAGGCTAGGTTCTGGAAAGATAGCTCAGTTGTTCTCCCAGAGGACGATGGTTTAATTGCCAGCACACATGTGGAGGTGGATCACAACTCTTAACAAACACAGTCCCCTCTTCTAGCCTCTGTAGCACCAGGCAAGCATATGGTACGTAGATATACATGCAAGCATACAAAATAAAAGATCTTAAAGAAGTAGGCTAAATACCTGTGCCCATGATAGTAGCTCTTGTTTTTCAAAGGTCTGGGATAGGAAAAGAATTGAAAACCCAAAAGCCTGTGCTGTACAAATGGAAGAGAGCATTGTAAAGTACAGTTGAGCAGGCCCAGAAGGAATGGGGTTCAAATGGTATCTCTCAATTCTTCACTTATTTTTGGTGCTTATCACAGAATGCTTGTCTCAAATGGTGTACTGTGAACGAAGAACCAGTTGTGGAAAGCTCAGTATCAGTACTCCTGGAAGTCATGAAGACTGAGGGAACAAGATGCCAAACACATCTGCTCAGCTAAGGGTTACTATTGCTGTGATAAAACACCACAACCAAAAGCAAATTGATGAGGAAAGGGTTCATTTGGATTACACTTCCAAATCATTGCTCATCATTGAAGAAAGTCAGGACAGAAACTCAAATAAGGCAGGAACTTGGAGGCAGGAGCTGATGCAGAGGCCATGGAGGGGTGCTGCTTACTGACTTGCTCATCATGGCTTGCTCAAACTGCTTTCTTAGAGAACCCAGAATCACCAGTCCAGGGATGGTGTCACCCACAGTGGGCTGCACCATCCCACATCAATCGTTAATTAAGAAAATATCCTACAGGCTTGCCTACAGCCTGATCTTATGGAGAGAGTTTCTTAATTGAGGTCCCCTCCTCTCAGATGACTTTAGCTTGTGTCAAGTTGACAGAAAACTAGCCAGCACACTATCTTAACTCATTTTTAGTATATCGTTGGGAAGCTGTGCTCAAGAGGACTTTCATATTTTAGATACTTCTTTCAGAAGCAAAAAGACACCTGTAGCTACTTCTGCCAATGAAATGGGAGCTTTGAACATTATATACCTATATATCTATATCTATAACTGTATCTATATCTGTATCTATATCATCTATATCTATATCTATATCTATATCATCTATATCTATATTATCCATATCTCTATCTGTATCTCTTATCTATATCATCTTTATCTATATCACCTATATCATCCATATCTCTATCTCTATACTATATCTATATCTATATCATCTCTATCTCTATCTCTATCTCTATATCTATATATCTACATCATCTATATCTATATCATCCATATCTATATCTCTATATCTATATCTATATCATCTATATATATCTATATCCTCTATATCTATATCATCCATATCTATATCTATATATCTCGATATCTATATCTATATCTCTATATCTATATCATCTATATCTATATCATCCATATCTATATCTATATCTATAAAATCATGACCCCATCAAGCCCTGGAACATCAGGAGTCAAAACAGCTTCAAAAGTATTGCATATGTATTCTGATTGTAGCCATATTTATACAATATAGTGTATCAACATGAAATTTGGTGGAAATATAGCAGGGGAATGTTTGTCCATCTTGCAATCATGGTTTACTTTGGTACAGGGATTGATGTTACTTTTAAGTCTCATTATGCTTCAGAGATGATTGTGGACTCTCTATCCTGAACCTACTTCGGCATCTATGTCTGAAGTTCCTTAACCTAGACTTCCAGCTCCAGTTCTACCCATTTCTAAGAGTCCCAGAATCGAGACTAGAAATGTCCTACAGAACCAACTACACAGCTCATAGGGGCTCACAAAGTCTGAAAGAACAACCACCAGGGAGCCTGCATGGGACTGGCTTAGGTCCTCTGCACATCTGCACATCTGTGACAGTTGTGTAGGATGGTGTTCTTATGGGACTCCTAACAGTGGAAGCAGGGGCTGTCTGTGTTTTTTTTCTTTTTGCTGGATTTTGGGACCCTATTCTTCATGTTGGGTTGCTTTGTCAAGCCTTAATGCAAGGGGAAGTGCTTAGGCTCATTGTAATTTGATATACCATGTTTTGTTGATATCCATGGGAGGCCTGCCCTTTTCTGAACAGAAAGAGAGGCGGAATGGGGAGTGGATGTGGTGACAGAGGGGAGTTGGGAGAGGGAACGGTGGAGAGGAGGAAAAAGAAACTGCAATTAGGATATAATTTTAAAAAAAAAAGACTAGAACTGTTTGGGTTGCATTGGTCCTAGGATCCAGTTCTCATAAGCCAATGTCATTCACCATGTTCAGAGTGAGACACCCCAAACACAATAAGTGAATTTTTATTTTTCTGTATCAAAGAGTAAGTGTGCTCACCAAGTCTTCCAAGTATATGCTACTGTCTTAATTTTTCCTGATATCAGAAAGTTGGGGAATTGTAGTCTTTGCTCTAAATATGACCCAAGTCTCTACTCAGTTCTCTGTTGCCCATCCCACCTGGCTCTCCAAATCACCTACTATAAATATTCTCCAAAGTCTTGATTTAAACCACAGCTTGTGCTAACCTGTCTGGAGTCATTCCTCACCTGATCCATGCCTTCTTTAAGGGGTAGAGAGGTCCTTTCTACTGGATGGACTAACTGTAGAAGCTTGGGTTTTGACACAGTCAAGCCATGCAGTAAAATTTCCACTTCGTTGTTCATTAGCTGTATGACCTTGAATAATTTAACTAAAGTTTCTCACTTTTGAAATGCTGTTAAGAACGGTACCTGTCTTGTCTGCTGAGTATGGCGGTGCACACTATAATCCCATCACTTAGGAGACTGAGGCAAAAAAACAAACCCACAATTCTGGGCTATGTATTAAGAGGCTGTTTCAAACAAAATGAGAGAGACATAAGGAAGGAGTAGGATGATAAGAAGAAAGGAAGATAAGGATGAGGAAGAGAAAATAGTGGTATTATGAGAATTAAAATGTTGCATTCATTTATAAATGGCTAGTTTTTTCCCTTTGTGAGGTGTTCTATTAGTCAGTCACCAGGGAATAGAAAGGATCCCAGTGCAGCTAACAAACATGGAGATTAATAAATGTTTTATAACGGGTAACTTATAACAATGATAACAATGGCCAGAGAACATTTCATTTCAAGTGTTTACCAGACACTCAACAATCTATCCTGGCACCTGCCTTAGCTGTTTGGGCAAGGCAACATTATGTTCAGCCAAAACATTGCACTTAATTAGGTTGAGAATTTAGCCCACTGTTAGAACATTCATCTCGGAAGTAGAAGGCCCCATGCTCAGTCCCAGGTGCTAGAAAAGATTAAATAAAATGGAGCTCTTTTGGGAAGGCACTCTCTCTAATGTTATGTAGTCATTCTTCTCAATCCTGATTCTCCAGCAAAATAAAATGTGTATGTGATATAGACTATGTGTAAATTTCTGTTATAATCATATATACTATACATATATGCATGTAATTAACTGAATCCATCTTTTCCATTCTCTCCTATATACATATGTAAGTTATATGATTTATACATAAAGTGATATAATAAAACATGTAAGATTTGTAATACCATGCAGTATGTTTATCAATAATTATACATCTAGATTTATTGGGTCTAAATGGCTGTAGGAAAGCCACATAGACTAAGTAAACTATTGCATAAGTGAATAGTAATGAAGGCAATTCTGATATTAGAATCTAAGAAAGATTTCATCCCAGAGATGATCCCAAAAGATGAAAGACTTCGTTATTCTGAGAGGTGAGAGGGACCATACCCAAAGCAGTGGCAGAAAGTGAGGAGACCACGGGCTACTACACTCACGTAAGCTTCTCATACTTCTTCAATAAGATAGTGATTGAGGAATGCCACTATCATGGTGCCGTGGCACTCTCCAAGTCTTCCCCACATTGGGACGTCCAGGTTGAATATTCTTCTCCTTAAAAGATGTCATATATAGATAGACTTCTAGATCAAGATCACCTTTCTCTTCAAACTATGATCATGCCTGCCTTACTTAAAAATGAGCATCAGTCTCTGAACTTCTATTTCATAAATTATCTAAGGCTTTTCAGAACACTACTAGTTTGTTCCTAGGGCATTTTCAAAACCCTGCAAATGAGGATCCCTTTCAACCAAATTTGTGGAGTGTTTTTTTTATTATGTGAGCGCAGTGCTAACAACAGGGTGGATGCGGAAATAAGAGGGTGTGTACTCAAGGGGAAACAAATATAGGACAGTATGACTTTCAATAATCACTTTGAAAACCAACATTTTCTGCCTGCCTATTTTTCTTTTTTTCATATTGCATCTCTTTTTTATTATTATATTTATTGAGCTCTACATTTTTCTCTGCTCTTGTCGCTGCCTATTTTTCTTGATGAATTTTTATAGCAATATGTTACATTTGATAAATATTGTGCTGGGTCTTTAGCTGCCATGTACTGAATCTATACATTAACTCAGCAAATATTATAATTGTTCCCATGTTTTGTCTTTGCAGTTGAAGCAAGGTATTTCTCCATTTATTTATTGTTTTTACTCCTCCCATAAGGACTGTATAATTTTATTCAAATAAATCTCACGTACCCAATTAAATTAATGTCCAAGAATTTAATGTATTCTCTCTTCAGTGCAAATGAATTTTCCTCTTCATTATATTTATCAGTTGTTTGTAATTAAAATTTTGTGTAATTTCTCTTGGATTTTATGATGTTGCTGAGCTCATTTATACATACCATCTTATGGTGAGTGGTATGCCTTAGATACACACAGTCTTTCTAAGGTGTAGAGTCAGTACCTTTCACAGTGCCTGATGTACAAGATTTACTAGATCTATTGAAGATTGTTTTGGCTTTGTTTGCAGACGGTGTTCATCTAATTTCTTTTTCCTTACTAATGCCAATGTCTCATGTTCCTAAAATTACTTTTGCAATAATAATATCTTAGTCCTGTCTTTATCATTTTAGTGTTTCCTATTTTTATGAGGATACACTCTTTTCCATGAAATAAGTGTTGAATTTAATATTTAAAAAATAGAGTTCATATTATTTTACAGGTTTTCAGAAAATTCTTCAAAAATAATTGATACGTTTTCCAAATACTATTTCAGTAACTATTTAGACAAGTGAGCATGCATGCTCATGTAGGAGGTACATACACACATATGTATAGAGGTCAGGGTTGATATTGAGTGTCTTCATCACTTTCTACGATAGAAGGACAGACAGACAGACAGACAGACAGACAGAGAGACAGACAGACAGACAGACAGA
>LOEQ01006651.1:64713-77200 GCA_001685075.1 Bramus lutescens | reverse complement strand
ACTCACTCATAAGTGGATTCTAGCCATAAATAAAGAACATTGAGCCTATAATTTCGTGATCCCAGAGAAGCTAAATAGGAAGGTGAACCCAAAGAAAAACATATCATTATTCTCCTGGATATTCATTTTAGATTTTTGGCTAATTACTCATCCACCCACTCTTTCTGCCTTCTGGCATTGCTTCTACTTGAAGACGGGAGATACAAGTGCAGTTCATTGTGTATTACGTATTATCTTTTCTTCTTTAGAAACAAACATTTAATGAAACTCATCTCCCTCTAAGCACCATGTAAGCAGCTCCCTACATTATATCACTCTGTTTAATTCCTAAAAGTTTAAAAACACTATATGTCTTACTAAATGTATGAGTGCTTGGTTCCACACCTCTTTCAGAATGAAAGTGTTAGCTGTTTTTGTTTCATTTTGTTTTGGGTGTATGCTGTTAATTTGCTATTTACTTCTTAGTATGGCTTTATCAAATGCTTTCTTAGTACTTTTCTCTTTTCATATTTACAAAAGAAGCCGTTAAATATACATATATCACTAATTCTTATGAATGAACTGTACATATTTGTGAACAAATTTTATCATCATCTTCTGAGTAAATAACATGATTAGTTTGAAATTTATGCTGTCCTTTTTTAATTAAAATGAAAGCAAGAGGACTCTAGAAATGTATGTTTTCCTTTTCAGATCCTAATCTTAATTATGGGAATTTTTCCAAAGGAAAATAAAATGTTGTTATTTAATTCCCTTATGTTGCTACTTAACATAAGAATGACAGTCAGTTTAAGCAAAATATTTCAATGTGTTCATTTTAATCAAATACAGGAATTCATGATATTTTATGTGACTAACACAGTAAGATCTCCTATTAGCAGAGTAAAAATTCAACAATTGTAATATGCATCCATTTCTAAGTAAATGGCAATTGCTCGTAAGAGAAAAAGCCATGCACTTTTGGCAAAAAGAAATAAGCCTGCAGAGAAAAACGTATTTATAATGCTAGGTCACACAAAGGTGTTCTCTCTGAAAATGTTCTTAGTTTTCTTGGAGGCTTATGGAGATTAACAAACCTTTAAGAGAGCCATCAGTTCCCAGCGTTTAGCCATGTAACCCTTTGTTGTTCAACATGCTGCAGAACTTGCATCTTCTATGAGTTATGCTTTGGGAAACACTGCAGGTCAATAACCAGAGCCGATTTCCAGAGGCGGGGCTGTATGCCCTGTGTGAGCAGTTCCCCAGGCTTGTACAAGTCTGCTCTAGAAGACTTTTCAAGTTGAGGGTAGTTTTTAAACAACTATGAACAAAACCCAAATATTAATAGGAGACTGGAGCAAAGAATTACAGCAGATTAAGGGGCTTCTTGTGAGATGACTGGTCCATTGGCTACTGTATACATTTTGAAGAAACAAAGACAGATTTTCCATCTCAGATCGTACTAAATGTTAGTTCACTCTATCTCCTTGCTGGTCCCTAAGGCCTCGTGGACACTGTCTTACATCCACTAGTGGCTTTGGCAACTGGGTACTATGTATGAAGATTCCTGGAAGTAAGATGTTTCTGAAAAGCTGGATTGACTAGCTAGAACTTCAGTGGTTTGGAGAGGATAGACTGATGTACTTCCGAAGACAAGTTACAATTGAACATGGGCAATCTTTAGTCTACCATATAATCATTCCTTTCCCCTCTCTGTAGGACCTAACATCCTGACAAATAGGTATAAATCTTCTGGAATCTTGTAGCTTAACAAAATTCCAGCTTGCAACCAACCAAAGGAATAAGAATGTCAGATGATGTTCAATGACTGCAGCAGAGATCGTCCAGTCTTGCTGTACCCTACCTAGCTTATGTACCTACCGATGACTTGTAAAATCAAGTGGCATATGCACACTCTCCCTTGGAGTTCACACTCATCTAAAACAGTCCAATTCTTAAAATGTATCTCTATTACTAGTTTTATTACTAGCCTTTTATTCCGACTTATGTAATGTTTGTATAGCACATAAAGAGAGTGGAGTTCCGATGACTCCATGTTGTGTATCAGAGCCCTCTTACCTTCCATCTTATACATTTAGTATAAAGTGTGTAAGTATTTTTTGTCTGTATACTTCTTTGCACAATTTTCCTTCTAATTTGTCCACCCAGAGAAGCCATAATGTCAGGTGGCATGACAGAACACATGCCGACAAACCATACTGATGGGTGCCATCTCTCTTCCTCATGTGGTTGTTCAAATCCTGCTTAGAAACCATCCTATTTAAGTACAGCTTTTCTCCTATTTCTCAATACAGCTCACCTCACCCATTTACCTTTCTTCAATCTTGCATTTACTACCTGTTGAAACTTAGTTCCTTCCTACAGCCCCTTCGCCTACCACTGTTTCACTGCAAGGACTTACTTAATTGTCACAGGCTACATCACGGTTTCTCTTGGCACTGTTACTTTGCATATGCTACTACGTCTTAGTCTTAGTAGTTTTCCTGCCTTAGTTGAAAACACTGTCAATACAACTGCTTTACCTGACATCGCACAAAGGCAAAGCTTCCTCACATACTCATGGTTATCAACTAGTATCATGATTTGCACACAGGTCAATTTATTAACAGCAAAGCCTGTCTTAAAAAGAGGTATTCTGTGGTTCACTATCAAGACTATAATATACAACAATTGAGTATAAAGTCCTTAAACAACTTCTGATTGACAGTGATTAAATGGAAGTTACCAACCTTTCACAAAGCTCTTCCTGTCTCTCCCCACTAGAGCTGGGTAAATGTTCCTACTCTGTGCCACCCAAGGTCACTAAACTTTACTCACTGTATTGTAACTGCAGGCTTATATGGTAGGATTTCTAACTAAAGCATGAACTTCAGGAAGGAAAAGGCAATGTTAATATTTACATTTATATCCACATGTTAGAAGGCTCAAGAGCACTCCCAGTTTGAGGGAATTCACTAGGACTCCTAGGATTCAGGAAACTGTCGCAATCACATCTACAATTTAGCCCAACAAAAACACACAAAAGAAAATCACCATAAAGCACACATAAAGCAAATTATAGAAGAAACCGGGTGAAGCTTCCAAGGGTCCTCTCTCATTGAAGCCATGCAAAACACCCTTAATCCTTACAGCAAACTAAAACATGAAATTTCATCTACCAGAAACGCTCATTAAACACAGTGTTTAAGGATTCAGTAGGCAGAAGTTGGTCATGTGAATACTTTCTGTCAAACATATAGCACAGCTCCAGACACCCCAAATGAAACAATGAGACACATTGTTCAGTTTAGACATTTTGTCATTTAGAAAGCAGTTGAGAAGCGTCTGACAATCAAATTCTCAGGTGCAGCCAATGAACAATCCTGAAAGGTAGCCTTTCAAAGGAGAGCCAACAGCCCCTCTATGCCAACTCTTGTCTTCACAATCTGTAATTCCCAGGACTGATCCTGATACAGAATATTCATTCTTTCCTCAATGCGTGAAGAATGAATGAGTGGCAGACAATGAGACCGACCAATCACTATGTTATCCCATGACTTTTCACCATAATCCAGTAACCAAAGCATCCCTATTATGACAGTGACCAGACAGCAACTGTCTCCAGGAGGTTAGACAGCATATTCAGAGTCCCAGCAAGAAGGCTAGAATTTGATTTCCTGGATGCTTAGTACACAAACCGTGACCCTCTTTTCATAGCACCACAAGTGGCTATTTGAGAAGAATGGAACAGCAGCAAACAAGTAGAACAGAGTAGCAGAAATGGTACAGATAGAGAGAAGAAAGCCCACAAAATGCTTTTAGACACATGCCAAAGAAGTTTCCCCAAATTTTCAAAAGGCATTGAAGGCTTGGTACCTGAATTCTGATTTACAGCTGCAGAGCTGTAAGCAGATTGGATAGAACACAACTTGTATGTCAACTTGAGACATGCTAGAATCGATTGAGAAAAGGATTCCAGAAGATCAGACCGAAGGCATTTTCTCAATTAGTAATCAATGGAGGAGGGCCCAGCCCATGGTGGATGATGCCATCCCTGGGCTGGTGGTCCTGGGTTCTATAAGAAAGCCATAGTGAGAAGCCAGCAAGCAGCATCCTTCATGGCCTCGTCATCAGCTCCTGCCTCCAGGTTCGTGGCCCGATTGAGTTCCTATCTTGACTTCCTTTGGTCTTGAACTGTTACACAGATGTATGCATGAACCAAGCCCTTTGCTCCCTAAGTTGCTTGACTAAGACAAGAAGCTCACCTGAGACACTAGCTGATAGGTAGACTGTGAGCCAAGTGTAGAACTTTTCTGAAAGGCCCAACCAAGGAGGAGTCAAAAATAACTGTTGGTTGTCTGAATGGAGTAACACGGTGTGATTTACCAGGATAGGTTGTCTTTCTAAACCAATCCTAGTTCAAATCAATGTCTTTATTAGAAAGACACGAAGAGCTCGAAATGGTACAAAAAGAGAAGATTATTACTGAAGTCTGGAACTTCTGTGTGTAACACAGACTGGAGATGGAAGCTTAGACCTTACTGTATTCGTCACATCTGTATACTTTAGAAGGTGTGGCCTAACTAGAGATGGGCACATCTTGACCTGGACTCCATTCCTTCCTCCCTCTTTTTCTCTCTTGCTCTCTCCTATTTATCCTTGTCTCCCTCTATCATCTTAGCTCAGCTTCCTGGCTAGTCATGAAGTAAACAGCTCTCTTCTGCCACCTGCTACCATGTTCTGCCCGAGTGCATGGCCCCAGCTTTCACAGATGGAACCTTCTGAAAACATGAGTCAAAATAAGTCTTCCCTCCATTAGTTTTTCTCTCTCAGGTATTTTTGTCACTTATACACAAAGGTAACTTTAAAAGGGCCTAATCTAACAGCCAACTAATGGGTTTCCTTGCTTCTACCCTCTCTCTGCTTCAAATGTGTTCTGCATTAAATCATTCTGATCTTATGTACAGTACACACTAATTCCCTGGTTCTTCTCATCATTTTGCTTCTACATCTGTCTTCCATTCTGCTTCAGCAGCATAACCTGGCAGCATGTATATGCTTGAGTATATGCACAGTGTATGAAAAGAGTAGTGATCAGAAAACTTTAATTAAAATGCATGCATACTACCTCCTCTCTAGTGGCTTCTCATCGAACTCAGCAGGAAAACTAGAAGTCCTGTACTGAATTCCAGGGCTTTTCAGAGTCTGATTCCTACCATGTCATGGATTTCAGCTCCCATCACTCTGTGATGCTCACAGTACCCCAGACACTTAACTTTTTCACTGAGCCTTAAATATGCCAATGACCTTCTTCCTTGGGGTCTTTGAACCTGCTCTTGTCTCTGTCTAAGAGAATCTGTTCCTGTATGGCTCCCTCTTCCACTACCATTAGGCCTCTGCTAAAATGTCATCTCCTATAAGGCACTACTCCCTATAAATTAGTGCCCTTCAGCCATATGTTTCCTGGACCTCTGCTGCTCGTCACAGCATTCCTTACTTCTCATGCACACCATAGTCATATCCTGCCTTCTTTATTGTCTCTGTGCTTCCTTGAATGCAAATTCCACAAGGACAAGACTTTTGTTGTCAATAAGTCCCTGGCTTACCCTCAGAGGCTAGGACACTATCTAGAGTGTAGTAAATGTTCAATCATTATTCATGCAATGAATTGTAACTACATTAACCTTCACAAAATACGAATTTAAGTTGGATCATGTTATACCAGGCCTAAAACCTTTAATGACTTCCTTTTCCTCTTAGAAAAGGATGAAAACCTAGCATGATTTTGTGACGGCACCTTTGTTATTTCTGCTTCAGGCTTCCTGGAGTCTGTTCTACTACCACCATGCTTTTATGTCTGCTACATATAGGCCCTCCAGCATGTTGGCCCTACTCCCCACACTTCTTGCCTCTCTTCTTGTCATAGAAGACCTCTCCACACTCCTCCATCTCAGCAGAAAGGTCACATTTCTTGTGGAAGCCTTATACTAAGGCAAGTTCCCAGTGGCATGTGCAGCTTTGTTATAGCCTTTCACCGTTCTGTTAACTTGTTCATCTCTAACTCTTCATTGCTCTTTATCCAGATTAAACAATTTTATATGTTACTTTTGTGTTACTGTGACCAACTAACTGACAGAAATGACTTAAGAAAAGAAGGATTTATATGGACTCATGGATTCAGAAGGCTCAGTCCAAATATTTGTCCCCATGCTGTCCACTACAGAGCCGATGTGAAGCAGAGAAAGGGAGTACAGAATGAGGCCAAGGCAAGGTACAGCCTCTAAGGCCATGTCCTTGGTGAACGACTTCCTTCAGCTAGGCTCCATCTGCTCTTATTACAGTGTGCCAATCATCCTGTCATGTTATGACTCCAACGATAAATTACTCCAATGATAGGAGATTTAATGATTTATTGTCTGGATTTATTACCCACAAAGACATATCCAGAGATGGATTTTAATAACTCCCTAGGTCTTTCTCAATCTACTTGAGTGTACAATAAAGATTAACCATCACAACTATAAAGATGGATTTATCAAACTCTACGCAGTTTTCTGGTTCCGAGAAGCCAAATAATGGCTATAGTAACCATGTCAAAGCAAGTGTCTGATAATGCAACACAGTCAACATGATAGCTGTGGCTTTAATACACTTTAAGATTCACATACCAATTAGTCTCAGGACTGGTGTTCAAGGCTAACCAGAGACGTTTCAAGATTCAAAGTAAATGCTCTACAGAGGAGCCTTGAGGCAAAGCAAGCCAACCCTGTGCCCTCTGTGAGACCTAAACTGCTGCTGGAAACACTGCTTCTTTTGAAGCGCATCTGCTTCCAAAACCCAGTTACCATAAACATGTTTCATCACATTTGTTCTGAGCTGCAAGCAGTGACTGAAAAGTTTATTGTCAATATTTTAGTTGTCAAGTGAAAAATAGCACAGATAATCAGTTACAGGTTCTGTGGACACAAGTGACAAGTGAAAGGGAGAAATGATAAAAATAGCACCATATGAAAACAGAAACGGCATCACAGACAATCCAATAGACAAAGTGTAAAATTTCAGAGACTATCAAAAATGCTTTCCCAGAACACCTCAATTAAACACACAGCTCTTAAAAACTTGCTACTAAAAAGCATATTTTTATTTCTGAATAGTTTAAGGGAATAAATAGCTTTAGGCTTTCAGGTGCAGAATGCTTAAGAACAAAGGACTGCCTATACACTTTCAATAGTGTGACTGGTGTTATATTTTTGAGCCTTGGTCTCCTCCCCACCTTTGAAATAGCAGAGATAATGCCAATCTCGACAGTTTCTGTAAGGAGAAAGGCATTTGGTATAGAAAAAAGCATAACGAACACTCGCCAAATATGATTTACTTCCATTGTAGTGGTGGTTGTCATTATCCACACATAACACGAACTGAAGGTAGAGGTTTGGGTAGAGTTTTAAATGAAAAGAAAAATGCGTACTTACAGAATCATCTAAGGCCATCCACAAATGTAACAGCACACTAAGATAGGGCTTAGCAGTGTACTTTTTGTTGCCCCCCACCCAGTACTGGAAATCTGGAAATTGAGCCCAGAGTCTTGCATAGGCTAAGCAAGCACTCTAACACTGACCTTTGCAATCAGCCCTAGGGCTTAACAATGTAAACACTGTCTTCGAACTTGATAAACAAAATAAATAATACAAACAACCAATGGGATTGCAGTGCCTATGGGAAATGGCTTACCCGGAGCCATGCTAACACATTTGAGTCTAGATATTTATTTGGTAATCTGGGTTATTGATTCCACATGACTCTTGTCTCTATTAATAGACCCAGTAGTTTGAAAAATCCCCAATGCCTCCATGACCATCTGCAGGGTACCTAACACATTTCCAAGTGTGCCATACTTTGTGAAAATGAACAGGTTTCCACACATCAGCCATAACATGTTCCTGGCTGAAAGTGAAGTGCTTACAAAATAATAACAGTTGTAAAAATAGGCATTACACACATGCTCCCATTGGAATGAGCACTAATTTGGGAATTGAAACATTCAAATGAATGGAACTTTAACACAGGGCAAAAGGATATATACTTCATTATTGTTAGCTTCCTGAGACGAGAGGAGACTTTTCCACAAGACAAGTCCTCTGCAGATGTGAAGGCTCAGCTAAGGAAAGCTAATCCCTTTCCCTCCAATTTGCACATGCTTAAGCCAACTGTTTTCTACACTTGAAAGCAAGCTAACCCAATGAGTGTCGCCGTGTTGAATGCTGTTTCCATCCGAGGTGGATGTAAACTGCAAACTCATTCATGCAAGGTCTGCAGGCAGTGGGCTCTGATAGGCATGACATGCCATATCTGGTTCCATGTCAAACATGGCGGTACATGCCTAGTGTCCCAGCTCTCAGAAGGCTAAGGCAGTAGAACTGTTGTGAGTTAGAGGCTAGCCTAGGCAATACAGTGAGACCTTGTCTCAACACACATATACAAAAACACTAGTTCAAAGAAATTTCCAAGTATAGTTTGGCTGACTGTATGAATCTACCGAACCTTCTAGTGCAAATCAGGTTCAAAGTCCAGTCTTACTTTGATTCTCAGTTACATAACTGCAAGCTCCAAATCTATTAGTTCCCACTTACTTCCATACTTTCCTTCCCAACGATCAGCTCTAGAAACCATCCACTCCCAAGTTGAAAACTATTCAGCCCAAAGGATAGATGAGTGGGTCATGCAGAATGCAGTGCTCCCTCTCAAACTTCCCTCTGTGTTCTCAGTAGGTACCACTAATCTCACCACCACAAACTATTGCTACTGGAAGCCTACGAGCAAAGAAAGCCTGGATCAATGCTACTGTATCAAAGGGACTGATTGCAGTCCAGTCTTGATCTGGACAGTCTTGACTTTTAGCTGGATGAAGTTCTACCACAGCCCCATCAGGTATGGAGGAAATGAGAACTTATTTTATGGAAGGGCAGCTCTGATTGGGAGCACATACAATATCTGTTTCCAGGCCAACCATGGTGGCACATGCCTGGAACTCCAGCTGCCGGAAGGCTAAGGCCTTGTTTGTTGAATCTGAGTATTGAGTTTGTTGAGTATTCTTGAGTTTGAGGGCAGTCGGGGCTACATAAAGAGCTTCCTTCTCAAATCCTGAAAAATCTTGACATTTTCTTGCTCACTGAGAAGAACCTCAATAAGGGCCAACAAGTTAAGGGGAGAATTCCACCAATGTTAGAATGGCGTCAAAGCTTCCACAATATTGACACTCAGTAGTTTTATCTCAGGGTCTGGTCTTAAAAATAAGCTAGAAGTGGTAGAACAAAAAGCAAATATCTAGGGAAAAACCTCCGAGTACTATGGCAAGCTTTGATTGCTGTGGGTTTTATTTGTCACTATTTATTGTAGTACAATAAAACCTGAGTCAAGCATGGTGGAGTCCATCTATAATTGCAGCACTCCATAAGAAGAGGAAAGAGGACCAGGAATTGAAGGCCAACCTGGGCTACATAGCAAAATCTTGCCTTAAAAGAAAACATAAATAAATAAAAATAAAAGACACCAGGATAGGGATAAATTTTTAAAGCTATGGAGATATGCTTTAATTTAAAATTGGCAACTATTTACCTAGTATATATATTAATAAAGCAAAATTTTTTGCAAAATAATTTTATTTTATGAAAAATTACCATAGTTTAAAAACAACAAAAATGCAAATAAGAACAATTTTTATATATTTTCAAATCTCTTTAATGCTTAACTTAATGAAAACCAGCTAGATTTTTATGTTTGCTTCTACAGTCAACTGGTAATATATTGATTTTCTTGAGATACATGAAGAAACTTAAATACATATATAGTACCCATTAAAGACAAGATATTTCAGTCTCACTCAAATGAGCATTGGAAGCTTCCCCAAAATAGGTGAGAGGTAAAGAAGGATCCCAAGGGAGACCTTGGGAAGAGAAGGAAAGCATCATTATATTAACCATGGCGACAGCGACAGTTTCATGGTACATACAAATGTCAAATAGCAAATTATAAATAAGAGTCAGAGGTGATGGATTACTCCAAGGAAACAGTGTCTTCCTGACACAAGATTGATGCACATACGAATGCACAGAGGCTGTGGCAACAGCACACAGAGACTACACAGGTCCAAGCCAGACAGAGTGACAACATTGATGGGGGAAGTGAACATGGGCAAGCAAGAAGCTATCTGTAAATAGTACCTGCTTGCAAAGAAAAAATTAGTTTTCTCCAGTGGAGTCTCATTGAGTATAGAAACTCCATGTAAGGGTAGGCCTCATGCTTAGTAGAAGATGGCCAACAAAGTATGAACTCGATGTTACTTTTTAGACATTTCCCCTCATAGTGCTTTGTTTGGGCAGTATTCACTTTACTGTCCTTTTGCTTGTATCTTATAGTTTCTGATTTTGTCTTTTTATAGTTTTTTTAGTGTGGTATGTGTTTCTTGTGCTTTTTTTTTCTTCTCTCACCCCACATCAACATGGCCAGTCCCATTTAGAATACCACCTATTTATTTACAATAGAAATTCATATGCTACCCAGAAATTGGCCTTCTTATATTTAGGCACTATAATTCATGCTAAAATTTCTCATTACCAAGGATAATACTTCCTTGGTAAAAGAGTATGTTTATGTGTCGACTATTTCGTAAATCACAAAGTCTAGTTTTTCAAATGAAGAAAATGAAAGAACAATTCTGAAACCCATTACCCTAAAGATACTTCCCAAAATTGTAGAGCCAGAAAGCTGCAGTATAAGTGGGCTCATTAATGTTAGTGGCCACTAACTTATAAAGACATAACATATTATAATAAATCCCCAAAAGGCCTTGTTAAAAACATGAATATGTAAAGATTGCATGTCTGTCAAACGTCAGGAAAGTTCAACAACACACATTCAGAAATCTGCATTTGAGTTATTCACTTTAAAAAGCAGGCTCCAAATATGGAACATGCCTCCGTAATAGGTTCTGTAGTCCTAGAAGCCTGGGTATCTGGCTTATGAGGATAATCATGGGAAGGGTCTAGCAGGATCTTGAGTTCCCTGCCCATAACGAAGTGATTTGTCAGACTGGCGGGGGGGCGGCATAGAGTCCTGTGTTGATTCATTTTTGTCACCAGTATCAAATCTTAAGTGCAATTTTGAGGTACTCAAAACAGCATCACTTTTCAAATGCAACTTGGACTTGGTCCCCTGCGAAGTTAAAATGGCTTTGACCTTTTTTGCTGTCAATTTGGATGATTTGGTAATGTATTTACAAAACCCTATTATTTCCCTTCAGGAATTTTTTTCTCTGCCATTTTTCAACTTTTCCTCTCCCTCTATTCTTTCAGAATGCTCACACCACCTTTTTGGAAATTGTAATACTTAACACATCACTCATTTGCACCATTTTAAAGACTTTCCATTTCTAGACCTGTCTGCACAATAGGAACTACTGGAGTACATGAGATTACGGCTGTAAAATTACAATAGAAATAAGGAATTGAGAGGAAAAGGGCACATACACGCCATATTACAGTAAGAAGTTTGTGTAACCGACACAGAGACTTAATCTTCATAGATGCTAAGGACTGAAAGTTCTCCCATTTGTAACGGATTCCCACTCAATGTATCCATCTAGGGTGTGTGATGAAAGAAAACTGTGTTTAAGTTTAGAGTGTGCTAAGAATAACAGCTGAGTATCTGGGTCAAAATTCCCATTCAAGTAATTACATTTTCCCAACCAAATGCTAATTAACACTAACTCCTTAAAAACACTGAGGGTTAGATTATTGGACCAAACGCATGTCCACAATGCTAAAAACAGTGCAGGTACCCTCACAGGTTACTTTTTCTATGACTTGAACATCTATTCTCCTTTATTCAAAGGTGTATCCCCATTAAAGGCACATTAATAGCTCATTAAGAAAAATAACTTCATGTGTATATTTTTATAAAGTCTTTACAGCTAATATGAATCCGTCACTGACTTACCCAGCAAAAGTCCCCTCTAAGTAGTTCATCCATCCACAAACCAAGTGATAATAGGAAGAGGAACAAAACAAGTCTCCAGGAGGTGCATGCCTGTGCTGTACACAAGCACACATGCATACACACAAAGGTACACGATTTGTATTCACAAGAAAGGATTCCGGATCTTTACTGGTAACTTCCTTTATCTTACGTTACACAAACATTTTGTCCCAGAGTTGGCTAGCGACATGTGTCGAGATTTCTTTCTTTTTATTTTATTTGTATTGGTGTTTCACCTGTAAGACATGCAAGCAATGCCAAGGGAAGCTAGAAGAGGGTATCAGATTCCCTGAAACAAATGGTTGGTAGCTGCCATGTGAGTGCTAGGAATTGAATCTGTCCACTGCAAGAGAAGTCAGATATCTTTTTTCTTTTATTTATTTATTTATTTTTATTAAAAATTTCCACCTCCTCCTCTCCACCCATTTCCCTCCCCCTCCCCCTCCCTCTCCAGTCCAAAGAGCAGTCAGGGTTC